>CM062483.1:64579979-64711967 GCA_031479575.1 Coregonus ussuriensis | reverse complement strand
GACAGCTGCGTGGAGTAGACCTCCTCCTGGTTCTGGACAGCTGGGTGGAGATAGACCTCCTCCTGGTTCTGGACAGCTGGGTGGAGTAGACCTCCTCCTGGTTCTGGACAGCTGTAGATGGAGATAGACCTCCTCCTGGTTCTGGACAGCTGGGTGGAGATAGACCTCCTCCTGGTTCTGGACAGCTGGGTGGAGTAGACCTCCTCCTGGTTCTGGACAGCTGGGTGGAGTAGACCTCCTCCTGGTTCTGGACAGCTGGGTGGAGATAGACCTCCTCCTGGTTCTGGACAGCTGGGTGGAGATAGACCTCCTCCTGGTTCTGGACAGCTGGGTGGAGTAGACCTCCTCCTGGTTCTGGACAGCTGGGTGGAGTAGACCTCCTCCTGGTTCTGGACAGCTGTAGATGGAGATAGACCTCCTCCTGGTTCTGGACAGCTGGGTGGAGATAGACCTCCTCCTGGTTCTGGACAGCTGGGTGGAGTAGACCTCCTCCTGGTTCTGGACAGCTGTAGATGGAGATAGACCTCCTCCTGGTTCTGGACAGCTGGGTGGAGATAGACCTCCTCCTGGTTCTGGACAGCTGGGTGGATTAGACCTCCTCCTGGTTCTGGACAGCTGCGTGGAGTAGACCTCCTCCTGGTTCTGGACAGCTGGGTGGAGATATACCTCCTCCTGGTTCTGGACAGCTGTACATGGAGACAGACTTCCTCCTGGATCTTGACAGCTGAACATAGAGACAGACTTCCTCCTGGATCTTGACAGCTGTACATGGAGACAGACTTCCTCCTGGATCTTGACAGCTGTACATGGAGACAGACTTCCTCCTGGATCTTGACAGCTGTATATGGAGACAGACTTCCTCCTGGATCTTGACAGCTGTACATGGATACAGACTTCCTCCTGGATCTTGACAGCTGTACATGGATACAGACTTCCTCCCGGACTGCAGCGCATGTTGCAGTGTAAAGACGAGTGGCACTGCGGAACACTCAGGGCTGATCTGACAGAGACCTTCATTAGCCTACATAGAATGACATACCTCTATGTTCTACTAGTCCAATTAGAGTTCTAGAATTCCATACTGTATATCATTATGTTCTGCTAGTCCATTTAGAGTTCTAGAATTCCATACTGTATATCACTATGTTCTAATAGTCCATTTAGAGTTCTAGAATTCCATACTGTATATCACTATGTTCTACTAGTCCATTTAGAGTTCTAGAATTCCATACTGTACTGTATATCACTATGTTCTACTAGTCCAATTAGAGTTCTAGAATTCCATACTGTATATCACTATGTTCTACTAGTCCATTTAGAGTTCTAGAATTCCATACTGTATATCACTATGTTCTAATAGTCCCATTTAGAGTTCTAGAATTCCATACTGTATATCACTATGTTCTACTAGTCCATTTAGAGTTCTAGAATTCCATACTGTATATCACTATGTTCTACTAGTCCATTTAGAGTTCTAGAATTCCATACTGTATATCACTATGTTCTACTAGTCCATTTAGAGTTCTAGAATTCCATACTGTATATCACTATGTTCTACTAGTCCATTTAGAGTTCTAGAATTCCATACTGTATATCACTATGTTCTACTAGTCCATTTAGAGTTCTAGAATTCCATACTGTATATCACTACAGTGAGGGAAACAAGTATTTGATCCCCTGCTGATTTTGTACGTTTGCCCACTGACAGAGACATGATTAGTCTAGTCTATCATTTTAATGGTAGGTTTATTTAAACAGTGAGAGACAGAATAACAACAAAAACATCCAGAAAAACGCATGTCAAAAATTTTATGAATTGATTTGCATTTTAATGAGGGAAATAAGTATTTGACCCCTCTGCAAAACATGACTTAGTACTTGGTGGCATAACCCTTTTTGGCAATCACAGAGGTCAGACGTTTCTTGTAGTTGGCCACCAGGTTTGCACACATCTCAGGAGGGATTTTGTTCCACTCCTCTTTGCAGATCTTCTCCAAGTCATTAAGGTTTCGAGCCTGACGTTTGGCAACTCGAACCTTCAGCTCCCTCCACAGATTTTCTATGGGATTAAGGTCTGGAGACTGGCTAGGCCACTCCAGGACCTTAATGTGCTTCTTCTTGAGCCACTCCTTTGTTGCCTTGGCCGTGTGTTTTGGGTCATTGTCATGCTGGAATACCCATCCACGACCCATTTTCAATGCCCTGGCTGAGGGAAGGGGAAGGAGGTTCTCACCCAAGATTTGACGGTATATGGCCCCGTCCATCGTCCCTTTGATGCGGTGAAGTTGTCCTTTCCCCTTAGCAGAAAAACACCCCCAAAGCATAATGTTTCCACTTCCATGTTTGACGGTGGGGATGGGGTTCTTGGGGTCATAGGCAGCATTCCTCCTCCTCCAAACACGGCGAGTTGAGTTGATGCTAAAGAGCTCGATTTTGGTCTCATCTGACCACAACACTTTCACCCAGTTCTCCTCTGAATCATTCAGATGTTCATTGGCAAACATCAGACGGGCCTTTATATGTGCTTTCTTGAGCAGTGGGACCTTGCGGGCGCTGCAGGATTTCAGTCCTTCACGGCGTAATGTGTTTCCAATTGTTTTCTTGGTGACTATGGTCCCAGCTGCCTTGAGATCATTGACAAGATCCTCCCGTGTAGTTCTGGTCTGATTCCTCACCGTTCTCATGATCATTGCATTGCAACTCCACGAGGTGAGATCTTGCATGGAGCCCCAGGCAGGGGGAGATTGACAGTTATTTTGTGTTTCTTCCACTTGCGAATAATCGCACCAACCGTTGTCACCTTCTCACCAAGCTGCTTGGCGATGGTCTTGTAGCCCATTCCAGCCTTGTGTAGGTCTACAATCTTGTCCCTGACATCCTTGGAGAGCTCTTTGGTCTTGGCCATGGTGGAGAGTTTGGAATCTGATTGATTGATTGCTTCTGTGGACAGGTGTCTTTTATACAGGTAACAAGCTGAGATTAGGAGCACTCCCTTTAAGAGTGTGCTCCTAATCTCAACTCGTTACCTGTATAAAAGACACCTGGGAGCCAGAAATCTTTCTGATTGAGAGGAGGTCAAATACTTATTTCCCTCATTAAAATGCAAATCAATTTATAACATTTTTGACATGCGTTTTTCTGGATTTCTTTGTTGTTATTCTGTCTCTCACTGTTCAAATAAAATAAACCTACCATTAAAATTATAGACTGATCATTTCTTTGTCAGTGGGCAAACGTACAAAATCAGCAGGGGATCAAATACTTTTTTCCCTCACTGTATGTTCTACTAGTCCATTTAGAGTTCTAGAATTCCATACTGTATATCACTATGTTCTACTAGTCCATTTAGAGTTCTAGAATTCCATACTGTATATCACTATGTTCTACTAGTCCATTTAGAGTTCTAGAATTCCATACTGTATATCACTATGTTCTGCTAGTCCATTTAGAGTTCTAGAATTCCATACTGTATATCACTATGTTCTACTAGTCCATTTAGAGTTCTAGAATTCCATACTGTATATCACTATGTTCTACTAGTCCATTTAGAGTTCTAGAATTCCATACTGTATATCACTATGTTCTACTAGTCCATTTAGAGTTCTAGAATTCCATACTGTATATCACTATGTTCTACTAGTCCATTTAGAGTTCTAGAATTCCATACTGTCTGTATATCACTATGTTCTACTAGTCCATTTAGAGTTCTAGAATTCCATACTGTATATCACTATGTTCTACTAGTCCATTTAGAGTTCTAGAATTCCATACTGTATATCACTATGTTCTACTAGTCCATTTAGAGTTCTAGAATTCCATACTGTATATCACTATGTTCTACTAGTCCATTTAGAGTTCTAGAATTCCATACTGTATATCACTATGTTCTACTAGTCCATTTAGAGTTCTAGAATTCCATACTGTATATCACTATGTTCTACTAGTCCATTTAGAGTTCTAGAATTCCATACTGTATATCACTATGTTCTACTAGTCCATTTAGAGTTCTAGAATTCCATACTGTATATCACTATGTTCTACTAGTCCATTTAGAGTTCTAGAATTCCATACTGTATATCACTATGTTCTACTAGTCCATTTAGAGTTCTAGAATTCCATACTGTATATCACTATGTTCTACTAGTGTCCATTTAGAGTTCTAGAATTCCATACCGTATATCACTATGTTCTACTAGTCCATTTAGAGTTCTAGAATTCCATACTGTATATCACTATGTTCTACTAGTCCATTTAGAGTTCTAGAATTCCATACTGTATATCACTATGTTCTACTAGTCCATTTAGAGTTCTAGAATTCCATACTGTATATCACTATGTTCTACTAGTCCATTTAGAGTTCTAGAATTCCATACTGTATATCACTATGTTCTACTAGTCCATTTAGAGTTCTAGAATTCCATACTGTATATCACTATGTTCTGCTAGTCTATTCAGATCTGTACAGAGCTGCTGCTGTGCTCCTTTTGAAAAAGTATCTCTAGATCATTTAGTAAACTAAACTCCAGAGCCACATACCTGTACCCTTCCCTCCATTCCTCTCTCACTCCCCTCATCCTTCTGTTCTCCTTTATTCTTCTATTCACCTGCATTCTTCTCTGAATTTAACCAGCTGTCAAACATTATATTGTACATAATGCAAAATTATATTAAGTGATTTGTTGTTGTAAAAAGCTTTACATTATGACAGAGTTTTCTATCATTAAAGTAACCTTTAGGCAACATTATGATAGGTGAGCATGTTAATATTGTTTTTGACAAGTTTGTATTGTTTCCAATGAATATTACCTTTTTAACTGCATGTTCTATACTCCTGAGTGTTGCAGTGCTCTAAGGCACTGCATTGTAGTGCTAGCTGTGCCACTAGAGATCCTGGTTCGAATCCAGGCTCTGCGGCACACAATTGGCCCAGGGTAGGGGAGGTAATGGCCAGCAGGGATGTAGCTCAGTTGGTAGAGCATGGCGTTTGCAACGCCAGGGTTGTGGGTTCGATTCCCACTGGGGGCTAGTATGATGAATGTATGTACTCCCTAACTGTAAGTCTGGATAAGATAAGAGCGTCTGCTAATTGACGGTGTGTCAGGAGTTATTTGAGATAGTTCGTTTTTTCTCCTGTCATATAAAAATAAGGTATAAAGATAATTGCAAAAACGAGTAAGCGCAGCGTGACTTTCTGCACGTAGCCTTCAGAGAACTCTTGTGTCCCGCCTGGCCGTGTTCGTCTCCTAACCGCATCCAGGGCGATGCGCAGACACAACTTTCTTCATGGGACCTAAAGTTAGATTTTATATTAACCCTTTCTGTTCATTTCCACACCCTAGTCTAAAATCAACAGGTTCCATAACGTGGGGAGAATCTGTCACAAAGTAGTGAATTATTTAATTTTAAAAAGAATGGAAAATGTAAGGAATATAATATTTGAATACACCATTAAGCCAAATAAAAACTGGATTAAAAAATATATATTTTAGTAGGCTACTGTATCATTGTGAATAGAATATGCATGGCGCACTTCAATTCAAACGTCCATCAATTGACTCACTCAACAAGTAGCGGATTCTGTCTGTCTGGCCAGAGAGGGACTCCAAGCAGGCGGGGTAAAAGTGCACACGTGGATTCTCGCTCAGTGCAGACTGACAAGGTGTTCAACCAATCAATGTCAGTAAGAGTGACGTAGTTTTACAATGCTCAGCCAATGGTATACAGTTGGGGATGTTTCCCAAAAAAGCAAAAAAATATTTTACGATCTGAAAAAGTGGTTGTGAAAGTACCCAGTTGGAAGATGGGACGGCTGGTATAATAATAACCTACCTACCTTTTTGGATGATACTGTATGTAGGATATTTTTCTTTTTGGAAGATGTTTAAACTGTATACATTGGATTTGAATAAAATGTGAATGTTTCGACATACGGAACACTTAGGAACTTTGGCGCACGGATTTTTTTTGTGTGGAATCAATCTAACTACGGTAAGACAAGATCAGTGACGTCACTTTCTTTTCTTAAATGACATTTCAGAAACAGATGTCTACAGGCTATATTATAGTAGTACATCGACAGTTATACTTTTAGTTTATTCTCAATACATCTTTGGTGTATACAATGATGTGTTAAACCACCATGTACCCTCTAGCAATGACCACGTTTACATGCGCACAGTATTCTGGATAGTAGCTCATATCCTGCTTAAGGTCTTATTCGGGATAAACTGTTTACATTTACCTTTGGTATCCTGCTCAAGAGTATCCCTGTAGCCATGAATAAACAGAATATTCCTAATTTAAGTTCACATCTGTTAAATGGAACAGTAACTTGAAATATGGACACTGACAGTAGGACTATTACCTCTCAAATGTAGCGTAATATAATATTAACTCCCTGCAGAATTCTGCATTTCTTGCAGTAAAATTATAGAACAAATGTTATTTTGTCTCGGGAACAGGAGTGGAGACATATTTAAAATTCTTTCAGCATCTCTTGAGAAAATGCGAATGAGCTGTAATGTGTTGTTTTTGACGCTGTTATGCAAGCCGACAGTATTTCAACCAAATCAAATATGCACCGAAGACCAACTGGCCTATCAGAAAGGTGTTTCATCGTTTTCTCAGCTTTTCAATTCCTTAAAACCAGTCAAACTGACATTTTGAACAGGACCTATCTTTCCACTGTTTTGGAGTTATTGCGTTTTCTACCGGGTCCCTAAACGAAACAGACAATTTTACCGGTCTTAACTAGATTACTGATGCATTAATTCTATCGATGTAAGACATTATTCTGGTGAGCACTATACTTTATTTAGTCTCATAGGGCAACAATTTATGACAGAAGAGAAGCTGCATGTATCTAACTATATAGTTGACAAACAAATGGCCTACCAAATGTCCGAAATTATAAACAGAAACTTGTCTAAATTAGAGGTGAAAGGATCCAGTAGACTATACTATACGGTCCAGCATGGAGTATCATCAAAATACATTATTATGGAATTATTATGGTGGATCGAACTGTGCAGGTAGCCTACTATTTGAAGTGATTTGTTTGACAATCAGATGAAAACTTCATCACACAACATGATATCCGAAACTGAGCCTGCGCAGACAGTAAAGGGGATAAGATGTTGACATGCCACAGTATCCTGTCTAAAATCAGCATATCCCAGGTATCTTTTCAGGGTTTCTCATAACTGGGATACAAGCTTTTAACAGATATTATGTTTATATGTGTAAACTGAAAAACAGCATACTACAGAATACACCAATATCCCAATACTATTGTAAATGGGATATTGGTGCGCATGTAAACGTGGTCAATGATGAGGTTTACCCTGACAAGTAAAATGATATGCTTTATGAAAGCAGAGGTTTACCCTGAAAATGTGGAAAAAGTCAAGGAGTCTGAATACTTTCCGATCCGAATGCACTGTAGGTTACTACCACACAATATGAATGGTATTTAGGTTACTACCACACAATATGACACTAGAACTCATCATTGGACCTCCTGCTGTCAGTAACATCAGTGTATAGTGGATCATCCTTGATGCCCAGCAGCCTGGCAGACTGGCTCTGCATGACTCCTGCTTTAAACAGATTCAGACTCTGGTACAGGCTCTATTGGTGGGGATCTCTCTCTCTAACCTACTGGTAGGTCAATCAATCAACCAACCAATCATCACATCAAATCAAATCAAATCAAATCAAATCAAATCAAATTTTATTGGTCACATGCGCCGAATACAACAGGTGCAGACATTACAGTGAAATGCTTACTTACAGCCCTTAACCAACAGTGCATTAATTTTAAACAAAAAAAGTAAGAATAAAACAACAACAAAAAAAGTGTTGAGAAAAAAAGAGCAGAAGTAAAAATAAAGTGACAGTAGGGAGGCTATACTATATATACACAATAGAATAAAGTGACAGTAGGGAGGCTATATATACAGGGGGGTACCGTTGCATAGTCAATGTGCGGGGGCACCGGCTAGTTGAGGTAGTTGAGGTAATATGTACATGTGGGTAGAGTTAAAGTGACTATGCATAAATACTTAACAGAGTAGCAGCAGCGTAAAAAGTATGGGGTGGGGGGGGCAGTGCAAATAGTCCGGGTAGCCATGATTAGCTGTTCAGGAGTCTTATGGCTTGGGGGTAGAAGCTGTTGAGAAGTCTTTTGGACCTAGACTTGGCACTCCGGTACCGCTTGCCGTGCGGTAGCAGAGAGAACATTCTATGACTAGGGTGACTGGAGTCTTTGACAATTTTGAGGGCCTTCCTCTGACACCGCCTGGTATAGAGGTCCTGGATGGCAGGGAGCTTTGCCCCTGTGATGTACTGGGCCGTACGCACTACCCTCTGTAGTGCCTTGCGGTCAGAGGCCAGGCCAAGCAGTTGCCATACCAGGCGGTGATGCAACCAGTCAGGATGCTCTCGATGGTGCAGCTGTAGAATTTTTTGAGGATCTGAGGACCCATGCCAAATCTTTTTAGTCTCCTGAGGGGGAATAGGCTTTGTCGTGCCCTCTTCACGACTGTCTTGGTGTGTTTGGACCATGATAGTTCGTTGGTGATGTGGACACCAAGGAACTTGAAGCTCTCAACCTGTTCCACTACAGCCCCGTCGATGAGAATGGGGGCGTGCTCAGTCCTCTTTTTTTTCCTGTAGTCCACAATCATCTCCTTTGTCTTGGTCACGTTGAGGGAGAGGTTGTTGTCCTGGCACCACACGGCCAGATCTCTGACCTCCTCCCTATAGGCTGTCTCATCGTTGTCGGTGATCAGGCCTACCACTGTTGTGTCGTCGGCAAACTTAATGATGGTGTTGGAGTCGTGCCTGGCCATGCAGTCATGGGTGAACAGAGAGTAAGAGTACAGGAGGGGACTGAGCACGCACCCCTGAGGGGCCCCCGTGTTGAGGATCAGTGTGGCAGATGTGTTGTTACCTACCCTTACCACCTGGGGGCGGCCCGTCAGGAAGTCCAGGATCCAGTTGCAGAGGGAGGTGTTTAGTCCCAGGATCCTTAGCTTAGTGATGAGCTTTGAGGGCACTATGGTGTTGAATGCTGAGCTGTAGTCAATGAATAGCATTCTCACATAGGTGTTCCTCTTGTCCAGGTGGGAAAGGGCAGTGTGGAGTGCGATAGAGATTGCATCATCTGTGGATCTGTTGGGGCGGTATGCAAATTGGAGTGGGTCTAGGGTTTCTGGGATTATGCTGTTGATGTGAGCCATGACCAGTCTTTCAAAGCACTTCATGGCTACAGACGTCAGTGCCACGGGTCGGTAGTCATTTAGGCAGGTTATCTTAGAGTTCTTGGGCACGGGGACTATGGTGGTCTGCTTGTTGAAACATGTTGGTATTACAGACTCAGTCAGGGACATGTTGAAAATGTCAGTGAAGACACTTGCCAGTTGGTCAGCACATGCTCGGAGTACACGTCCTGGTAATCCGTCTGGCCCTGCGGCCTTGTGAATGTTGACCTGCTTAAAAGTCTTACTCACATCGGCTACGGAGAGCGTGATCACATAGTCGTCCGGAACAGCTGGTGCTCTCATGCATGCTTCAGTGTTGCTTGCCTCGAAGCGAGCATAGAAGTGGTTTAGCTCGTCTGGTAGGCTTGTGTCACTGGGCAGCTCGCGGCTGTGCTTCCCTTTGTAGTCTGTAATAGTTTTCAAGCCCTGCCACATCCGACGAGCGTCAGAGCCAGTGTAGTATGATTCAATCTTAGACCTGTATTGACTCTTTGCCTGTTTGATGGTTCGTCGGAGGTCATAGCGGGATTTCTTATAAGCGTCCGGGTTAGAGTCCCGTTCCTTGAAAGGAAAGCGGCAGCTCTACCCTTTAGCTCAGTGCGGATGTTTCCTGTAATCCATGGCTTCTGGTTGGGGTATGTACGTACGGTCACTGTGGGGACGACATCATCGATGCACTTATTGATGAAGCCAGTGACTGATGTGGTGTACTCCTCAATGCTGTCTGAAGAATCCCGGAACACGTTCCAGTCTGTGCTAGCAAAACAGTCCTGTAGCTTAGCATCTGCGTCATCTGACCACTTTTTTATTAGCCGAATCACTGGTGCTTCCTGCTTCAGTTTTTGCTTATAAGCAGGAATCAGGAGGATAGAGTTATGGTCAGATTTGCCAAATGGAGGGCGAGGGAGAGCTTTGTATGCGTCTCTGTGTGTGGAGTAAAGGTGGTCTAGAGTTTTTTCCCCTCTGGTTGCACATTTAACATGCTGGTAGAAATTAGGTAGAACAGATTTAAGTTTCCCTGCATTAAAGTCCCCTGCTACTAGGAGCGGAGCGCTGCATCTGGATGAGCGTTTTCCTGTTGATTAATGGCCTTGTACAACTCATTCAGTGCAATCTTAATGCCAGCATTGGTTTGTGGTGGTAAATAGACAGCTATGAAAAATATAGATGAAAACTCTCTTGGTAAATAGTGTGGTCTGCAGCTTATCATAAGATACTCTACCTCAGGCGAGCAAAACCTTGAGACTTCCTTAGTATTTGATTTGGTGCACCAGCTGTTGTTTACAAATATACAGAGACCGCCACCCCTCGTCTTACCCGAGTCTGCCGTTCTGTCCTGCCGATGTAGCGTATAGCCTGCTAGCTGAATGTTATCATTGTCGTCGTTCAGCCACGACTCCGTGAAACATAAGATATTACAGTTTTTAATGTCCCGTTGGTAGGATAACCGTAATCTTAAATCGTCCATTTTATTCTCCAAAGCTTGAACGTTGGCTAATAGGATTGATGGGAGAGGCAGTTTACTACTCGTTCGCCGTCGGATCCTTACAAGGCACCCCGACCTACGTCCACGATATCTCCGTCTCTTCCTCACGCGAATGACGGGGATCTGGGCCTTGTCGGGAGTCTGTAGAATATCCTTCGCGAACGCCTCGTTGAAGAAAAAGTGTTCGTCCAACGCGAGGTGAGTAATCGCTGTCCTGATATCCAGAAGCTCTCTTTGGTTATAAGAGACGATGGCAGAAACATTATGTACAAAATAAATTACAAATAACGCGGAAAAACACACATAATAGTACAATTGGTTAGAGGGCTGTAAAACGGCAGCCATCTTCTTCCGGCGCTGTTCTAGATAATCATAGGTTCTAGGAAATCATAGGTGATGTTATATCAGTCTAGTTCAGGATTCTGGTATGGTCCTGAGGTTATTTCATCTAACCCAGTTTACGAGTTCATTATCCTAATGATATACTGTAGGTATAGACACACCCTTGTCAGAATGAGCATCCGGTTGTTGTTGTGTGGGTGTGACACAAACACCATATACAGTGAGGGGAAAAAACTATTTGATCCCCTACTGATTTTGTACGTTTGCCCACTGACAAAGAAATGATCAGTCTACAATTTGAATGGTAGGTTTATTTGAACAGTGAGAGACAGAATAACAACAAAAAAATCCAGAAAAACTCATGTCAAAAATGTTATAAATTTATTTGCATTTTAATGAGGGAAATAAGTATTTGACCCCCTCTTAATCAGAAAGATTTCTGGCTCCCAGGTGTCTTTTATACAGGTAACGAGCTGAGATTAGGAGCACACTCTTAAAGGGAGTGCTCCTAATCTCAACTTGTTACCTGTATAAAAGACACCTGTCCACAGAAGCAATCAATCAATCAGATTCCAAACTCTCCACCATGGCCAAGACCAAAGAGCTCTCCAAGGATGTCAGGGACAAGATTGTAGTGTAGACCTACACAAGGCTGGAATGGGCTACAAGACCATCGCCAAGCAGCTTGTTGAGAAGGTGACAACAGTTGGTGCGATTATTCGCAAATGGAAGAAACACAAAAGAACTGTCAATCTCCCTCGGCCTGGGGCTCCATGCAAGATCTCACCTCGTGGAGTTGCAATGATCATGAGAACGGTGAGGAATCAGCCCAGAACTACACGGGAGGATCTTGTCAATGATCTCAAGGCAGCTGGGACCATAGTCACCAAGAAAACAATTGGTAACACACTACGCCGTGAAGGACTGAAATCCTGCAGCGCCCACAAGGTCCCCCTGCTCAAGAAAGCACATATACAGGGCCATCTGAAGTTTGCCAATGAACAACTGAATGATTCAGAGGAGAACTGGGTGAAAGTGTTGTGGTCAGATGAGACCAAAATGGAGCTCTTTGGCATCAACTCAACTCGCCGTGTTTGGAGGAGGAGGAATGCTGCCTAAGACCCCAAGAACAACATCCCCACCATCAAACATGGAGATGGAAACATTATGCTTTGGGGGTGTTTTTCTGCTAAGGGGACAGGACAACTTCACCGCATCAAAGGGACGATGGATGGGGCCATGTACCGTCAAACCTTGGGTGCGAACCTCCTTCCCTCAGCCAGAGCATTGAAAATGGGTCGTGGATGTGTATTCCAGCATGACAATGACCAAAAACACACGGCCAAGGCATCAAAGAAGTGGCTCAAGAAGAAGCACATTAAGGTCCTGGAGTGGCCTAGCCAGTCTCCAGACCTTAATCCCATAGAAAATCTGTGGAGGGAGCTGAAGGTTCGAGTTGCCAAACGTCAGGCTCGAAACCTTAATGACTTGGAGAAGATCTGCAAAGAGGAGTGGAACAAAATCCCTCCTGAGATGTGTGCAAACCTGGTGGCCAACTACAAACGTCTGACCTCTGTGATTGCCAACAAGGGTTTTGCCACCAAGTACTAAGTCATGTTTTGCAGAGGGGTCAAATACTTATTTCCCTCATTAAAATGCAAATCAATTTATAACATTCTTGACATGCGTTTTTCTGGATTTTGTTGTTATTCTGTCTCTCACTGTTCAAATAAACCTACCATTAAAATGATAGACTGATCATGTCTTTGTCAGTGGGCAAACGTACAAAATCAGCAGGGGATCAAATACTTTTTTCCCTCACTGTACCTTGCCAACCAATCACAGGCACTACTCTAAAGTGGTGTGGAGGAGTGATTGGGCTCATCGTCACCATGGAGATGGTTTGTTAGAGGATGATTCGGAGAGG
The DNA here is from genome assembly GCA_031479575.1 of Coregonus ussuriensis. Lineage (NCBI taxonomy): Eukaryota > Metazoa > Chordata > Actinopteri > Salmoniformes > Salmonidae > Coregonus > Coregonus ussuriensis. The sequence goes on along the minus strand of CM062483.1, from coordinate 64,698,949 downwards.
ATCAGTGAGAACACAGCTGTGCCTCACAGACGCTCAGTTCATATTCTGACGTGTTTGGAGCGAAGCCTGTCTGAATGTATTGAAAACATATTCAAAACAAACCAAACAAAGCTGCTGCGCGAGCCAAAGGGCGGCTCAGGTAATAATTCAACAGGTTCATAAATCCTTATCCCTCACCATGTCATGTCATCCTGACAGTCGATCTATAAAACCATGCTCATGTTTATGATATTGTTACAATAGGACTATTTTTAGCAGAGAGCAATGATGAATGTTTGAAGGCTGGAAAACGTCGCGACAGCAGAGCTGAATGACTATGGTACCAAGCACCAGACAGACTACAGGGAATCATCTGAACAGGGGAGGAACAACACGGATAATGGTGGACAGACATTGTGCTGTAGTCTATTGAGATGTAAATGTGACAGTCTGCCAGCAACAAGTGAAGAGTTTCATTTCAAAACTTCATATATATCAATTTTAAGAAATGATGGTACATTTACATAAATTAAAAAAACATATTGTGAAAGAGATAGAGCTAGTATTATTTCATCTTAGCATGACATGGGCTAGTGAATAGACTGACAGGATTAATCTTACCATGACATGGGCTAGTGAAAAGAGACATTATTAATCTTACCATGACATGGGCTAGTGAATAGACTGACAGGATTAATCTTACCATGACATGGGCTAGTGAAAAGAGACATTATTAATCTTACCATGACATGGGCTAGTGAATAGACTGACAGGATTAATCTTACCATGACATGGGCTAGTGAAAAGACTGACAGGATTAATCTTACCATGACATGGGCTAGTGAAAAGAGACATGATGAATCTTACCATGACATGGGCTAGTGAAAAGACTGACAGGATTAATCTTACCATGACATGGGCTAGTGAATAGACTGACAGGATTAATCTTACCATGACATGGGCTAGTGAAAAGACTGACAGGATTAATCTTACCATGACATGGGCTAGTGAAAAGAGACATGATGAATCTTACCATGACATGGGCTAGTGAAAAGACTGACAGGATTAATCTTACCATGACATGGGCTAGTGAATAGACTGACCTGACAGGATTAATCTTACCATGACATGGGCTAGTGAAAAGACTGACAGGATTAATCTTACCATGACATGGGCTAGTGAAAAGACTGACAGGATTAATCTTACCATGACATGGGCTAGTGAAAAGACTGACAGGATTAATCTTACCATGACATGGGCTAGTGAAAAGAGACATTATTAATCTTACCATGACATGGGCTAGTGAATAGACTGACAGGATTAATCTTACCATGACATGGGCTAGTGAAAAGACTGACAGGATTAATCTTACCATGACATGGGCTAGTGAAAAGACTGACAGGATTAATCTTACCATGACATGGGCTAGTGAAAAGAGACATTATTAATCTTACCATGACATGGGCTAGTGAAAAGACTGACAGGATTAATCTTACCATGACATGGGCTAGTGAAAAGAGACATTATTAATCTTACCATGACATGGGCTAGTGAACAGACTGTCAGGATTAATCTTACCATGACATGGGCTAGTGAAAAGTAAAAAAGACTGACAGGATTAATCTTACCATGACATGGGCTAGTGAATAGACTGACAGGATTAATCTTACCATGACATGGGCTAGTGAAAAGAGACATTATTAATCTTACCATGACATGGGCTAGTGAAAAGACTGACAGGATTAATCTTACCATGACATGGGCTAGTGAATAGACTGACAGGATTAATCTTACCATGACATGGGCTAGTGAAAAGAGACATTATTAATCTTACCATGACATGGGCTAGTGAAAAGAGACATTATTAATCTTACCATGACATGGGCTAGTGAAAAGAGACATTATTAATCTTACCATGACATGGGCTAGTGAAAAGACTGACAGGATTAATCTTACCATGACATGGGCTAGTGAAAAGACTGACAGGATTAATCTTACCATGACATGGGCTAGTGAAAAGACTGACAGGATTAATCTTACCATGACATGGGCTAGTGAAAAGACTGACAGGATAGGATTAATCTTACCATGACATGGGCTAGTGAAAAGACTGACAGGATTAATCTTACCATGACATGGGCTAGTGAAAAGACTGACAGGATTAATCTTACCATGACATGGGCTAGTGAAAAGAGACATTATTAATCTTACCATGACATGGGCTAGTGAAAAGACTGACAGGATTAATCTTACCATGACATGGGCTAGTGAATAGACTGACAGGATTAATCTTACCATGACATGGGCTAGTGAATAGACTGACAGGATTAATCTTACCATGACATGGGCTAGTGAAAAGACTGACAGGATTAATCTTACCATGACATGGGCTAGTGAAAAGACTGACAGGATTAATCTTACCATGACATGGGCTAGTGAAAAGACTGACAGGATTAATCTTACCATGACATGGGCTAGTGAAAAGAGACATTATTAATCTTACCATGACATGGGCTAGTGAATAGACTGACAGGATTAATCTTACCATGACATGGGCTAGTGAAAAGACTGACAGGATTAATCTTACCATGACATGGGCTAGTGAAAAGACTGACAGGATTAATCTTACCATGACATGGGCTAGTGAAAAGAGACATTATTAATCTTACCATGACATGGGCTAGTGAAAAGAGACATTATTAATCTTACCATGACATGGGCTAGTGAATAGACTGACAGGATTAATCTTACCATGACATGGGCTAGTGAAAAGACTGACAGGATTAATCTTACCATGACATGGGCTAGTGAAAAGAGACATGATGAATCTTACCATGACATGGGCTAGTGAAAAGACTGACAGGATTAATCTTACCATGACATGGGCTAGTGAATAGACTGACAGGATTAATCTTACCATGACATGGGCTAGTGAAAAGAGACATTATTAATCTTACCATGACATGGGCTAGTGAAAAGACTGACAGGATTAATCTTACCATGACATGGGCTAGTGAAAAGAGACATTATTAATCTTACCATGACATGGGCTAGTGAATAGACTGTCAGGATTAATCTTACCATGACATGGGCTAGTGAAAAGACTGACAGGATTAATCTTACCATGACATGGGCTAGTGAAAAGACTGACAGGATGAATCTTACCATGACATGGGCTAGTGAATAGACTGACAGGATTAATCTTACCATGACATGGGCTAGTGAAAAGAGACATCATTAATCTTACCATGACATGGGCTAGTGAAAAGACTGACAGGATTAATCTTACCATGACATGGGCTAGTGAATAGACTGACAGGATTAATCTTACCATGACATGGGCTAGTGAAAAGAGACATTATTAATCTTACCATGACATGGGCTAGTGAAAAGACTGACAGGATTAATCTTACCATGACATGGGCTAGTGAATAGACTGACAGGATTAATCTTACCATGACATGGGCTAGTGAAAAGACTGACAGGATTAATCTTACCATGACATGGGCTAGTGAAAAGACTGACAGGACAGGATTAATCTTACCATGACATGGGCTAGTGAAAAGACTGACAGGATTAATCTTACCATGACATGGGCTAGTGAAAAGACTGACAGGATTAATCTTACCATGACATGGGCTAGTGAAAAGACTGACAGGATTAATCTTACCATGACATGGGCTAGTGAAAAGACTGACAGGATTAATCTTACCATGACATGGGCTAGTGAAAAGAGACATTATTAATCTTACCATGACATGGGCTAGTGAAAAGACTGACAGGATTAATCTTACCATGACATGGGCTAGTGAAAAGACTGACAGGATTAATCTTACCATGACATGGGCTAGTGAAAAGACTGACAGGATTAATCTTACCATGACATGGGCTAGTGAAAAGACTGACAGGATTAATCTTACCATGACATGGGCTAGTGAAAAGACTGACAGGATTAATCTTACCATGACATGGGCTAGTGAAAAGACTGACAGGATTAATCTTACCATGACATGGGCTAGTGAAAAGACCCATGACATGGGCTAGTGAAAAGAGACATTATTAATCTTACCATGACATGGGCTAGTGAATAGACTGACAGGATTAATCTTACCATGACATGGGCTAGTGAAAAGACTGACAGGATTAATCTTACCATGACATGGGCTAGTGAAAAGACTGACAGGATTAATCTTACCATGACATGGGCTAGTGAAAAGAGACATGATTAATCTTACCATGACATGGGCTAGTGAATAGACTGACAGGATTAATCTTACCATGACATGGGCTAGTGAAAAGAGACATTATTAATCTTACCATGACATGGGCTAGTGAAAAGAGACATTATTAATCTTACCATGACATGGGCTAGTGAAAAGACTGACAGGATTAATCTTACCATGACATGGGCTAGTGAAAAGACTGACAGGATTAATCTTACCATGACATGGGCTAGTGAAAAGAGACATGATGAATCTTACCATGACATGGGCTAGTGTAGTGAAAAGACTGACAGGATTAATCTTACCATGACATGGGCTAGTGAATAGACTGACAGGATTAATCTTACCATGACATGGGCTAGTGAAAAGACTGACAGGATTAATCTTACCATGACATGGGCTAGTGAAAAGAGACATGATGAATCTTACCATGACATGGGCTAGTGAAAAGACTGACAGGATTAATCTTACCATGACATGGGCTAGTGAAAAGACTGACAGGATTAATCTTACCATGACATGGGCTAGTGAAAAGACTGACAGGATTAATCTTACCATGACATGGGCTAGTGAAAAGACTGACAGGATTAATCTTACCATGACATGGGCTAGTGAAAAGACTGACAGGATTAATCTTACCATGACATGGGCTAGTGAAAAGAGACATTATTAATCTTACCATGACATGGGCTAGTGAATAGACTGACAGGATTAATCTTACCATGACATGGGCTAGTGAAAAGAGACATTATTAATCTTACCATGACATGGGATGGGCTAGTGAATAGACTGACAGGATTAATCTTACCATGACATGGGCTAGTGAAAAGACTGACAGGATTAATCTTACCATGACATGGGCTAGTGAAAAGACTGACAGGATTAATCTTACCATGACATGGGCTAGTGAAAAGAGACATTATTAATCTTACCATGACATGGGCTAGTGAAAAGACTGACAGGATTAATCTTACCATGACATGGGCTAGTGAAAAGAGACATTATTAATCTTACCATGACATGGGCTAGTGAAAAGACTGACAGGATTAATCTTACCATGACATGGGCTAGTGAAAAGACTGACAGGATTAATCTTACCATGACATGGGCTAGTGAATAGACTGACAGGATTAATCTTACCATGACATGGGCTAGTGAAAAGAGACATTATTAATCTTACCATGACATGGGCTAGTGAAAAGACTGACAGGATTAATCTTACCATGACATGGGCTAGTGAAAAGACTGACAGGATTAATCTTACCATGACATGGGCTAGTGAAAAGACTGACAGGATTAATCTTACCATGACATGGGCTAGTGAAAAGAGACATTATTAATCTTACCATGACATGGGCTAGTGAAAAGACTGACAGGATTAATCTTACCATGACATGGGCTAGTGAAAAGACTGACAGGATTAATCTTACCATGACATGGGCTAGTGAAAAGACTGACAGGATTAATCTTACCATGACATGGGCTAGTGAAAAGACTGACAGGATTAATCTTACCATGACATGGGCTAGTGAAAAGACTGACAGGATTAATCTTACCATGACATGGGCTAGTGAAAAGACTGACAGGATTAATCTTACCATGACATGGGCTAGTGAAAAGAGACATTATTAATCTTACCATGACATGGGCTAGTGAAAAGACTGACAGGATTAATCTTACCATGACATGGGCTAGTGAATAGACTGACAGGATTAATCTTACCATGACATGGGCTAGTGAAAAGAGACATTATTAATCTTACCATGCCATGACATGGGCTAGTGAATAGACTGACAGGATTAATCTTACCATGACATGGGCTAGTGAAAAGACTGACAGGATTAATCTTACCATGACATGGGCTAGTGAAAAGACTGACAGGATTAATCTTACCATGACATGGGCTAGTGAAAAGACTGACAGGATTAATCTTACCATGACATGGGCTAGTGAAAAGACTGACAGGATTAATCTTACCATGACATGGGCTAGTGAAAAGACTGACAGGATTAATCTTACCATGACATGGGCTAGTGAAAAGACTGACAGGATTAATCTTACCATGACATGGGCTAGTGAAAAGAGACATGATGAATCTTACCATGACATGGGCTAGTGAAAAGACTGACAGGATTAATCTTACCATGACATGGGCTAGTGAAAAGACTGACAGGATTAATCTTACCATGACATGGGCTAGTGAAAAGACTGACAGGATTAATCTTACCATGACATGGGCTAGTGAAAAGACTGACAGGATTCATGGGGATTAATCTTACCATGACATGGGCTAGTGAAAAGACTGACAGGATTAATCTTACCATGACATGGGCTAGTGAAAAGACTGACAGGATTAATCTTACCATGACATGGGCTAGTGAAAAGACTGACAGGATTAATCTTACCATGACATGGGCTAGTGAAAAGAGACATTATTAATCTTACCATGACATGGGCTAGTGAAAAGACTGACAGGATTAATCTTACCATGACATGGGCTAGTGAATAGACTGACAGGATTAATCTTACCATGACATGGGCTAGTGAAAAGACTGACAGGATTAATCTTACCATGACATGGGCTAGTGAAAAGACTGACAGGATTAATCTTACCATGACATGGGCTAGTGAAAAGACTGACAGGATTAATCTTACCATGACATGGGCTAGTGAAAAGACTGACAGGATTAATCTTACCATGACATGGGCTAGTGAAAAGACTGACAGGATTAATCTTACCATGACATGGGCTAGTGAAAAGACTGACAGGATTAATCTTACCATGACATGGGCTAGTGAAAAGAGACATTATTAATCTTACCATGACATGGGCTAGTGAAAAGACTGACAGGATTAATCTTACCATGACATGGGCCTAGTGAAAAGACTGACAGGATTAATCTTACCATGACATGGGCTAGTGAAAAGACTGACAGGATTAATCTTACCATGACATGGGCTAGTGAAAAGACTGACAGTATTAATCTTACCATGACATGGGCTAGTGAAAAGACTGACAGGATTAATCTTACCATGACATGGGCTAGTGAAAAGACTGACAGGATTAATCTTACCATGACATGGGCCAGTGAAAAGACTGACAGGATTAATCTTACCATGACATGGGCTAGTGAAAAGACTGACAGGATTAATCTTACCATGACATGGGCTAGTGAAAAGACTGACAGGATTAATCTTACCATGACATGGGCTAGTGAAAAGACTGACAGGATTAATCTTACCATGACATGGGCTAGTGAAAAGACTGACAGGATTAATCTTACCATGACTTGGGCTAGTGAAAAGACTGACAGGATTAATCTTACCATGACATGGGCTAGTGAAAAGAAGACATTATTAATCTTACCATGACATGGGCTAGTGAATAGACTGACAGGATTAATCTTACCATGACATGGGCTAGTGAATAGACTGACAGGATTAATCTTACCATGACATGGGCTAGTGAAAAGACTGACAGGATTAATCTTACCATGACATGGGCTAGTGAAAAGACTGACAGGATTAATCTTACCATGACATGGGCCAGTGAAAAGACTGACAGGATTAATCTTACCATGACATGGGCCAGTGAAAAGACTGACAGGATTAATCTTACCATGACATGGGCTAGTGAAAAGAGACATGATGAATCTTACCATGACATGGGCTAGTGAAAAGACTGACAGGATTAATCTTACCATGACATGGGCCAGTGAAAAGACTGACAGGATTAATCTTACCATGACATGGGCTAGTGAAAAGACTGACAGGATTAATCTTACCATGACATGGGCTAGTGAAAAGACTGACAGGATTAATCTTACCATGACATGGGCTAGTGAAAAGAGACATTATTAATCTTACCATGACATGGGCTAGTGAAAAGACTGACAGGATTAATCTTACCATGACATGGGCTAGTGAAAAGACTGACAGGATTAATCTTACCATGACATGGGCTAGTGAAAAGACTGACAGGATTAATCTTACCATGACATGGGCTAGTGAAAAGAGACATTATTAATCTTACCATGACATGGGCTAGTGAAAAGAGACATTATTAATCTTACCATGACATGGGCTAGTGAAAAGACTGACAGGATTAATCTTACCATGACATGGGCTAGTGAAAAGACTGACAGGATTAATCTTACCATGACATGGGCTAGTGAAAAGACTGACAGGATTAATCTTACCATGACATGGGCTAGTGAAAAGAGACATTATTAATCTTACCATGACATGGGCTAGTGAAAAGACTGACAGGATTAATCTTACCATGACATGGGCTAGTGAAAAGACTGACAGGATTAATCTTACCATGACATGGGCTAGTGAAAAGACTGACAGGATTAATCTTACCATGACATGGGCTAGTGAAAAGACTGACAGGATTAATCTTACCATGACATGGGCTAGTGAAAAGACTGACAGGATTAATCTTACCATGACATGGGCTAGTGAATAGACTGACAGGATTAATCTTACCATGACATGGGCTAGTGAAAAGACTGACAGGATTAATCTTACCATGACATGGGCTAGTGAAAAGACTGACAGGATTAATCTTACCATGACATGGGCTAGTGAAAAGAAGACATTATTAATCTTACCATGACATGGGCTAGTGAATAGACTGACAGGATTAATCTTACCATGACATGGGCTAGTGAATAGACTGACAGGATTAATCTTACCATGACATGGGCTAGTGAAAAGACTGACAGGATTAATCTTACCATGACATGGGCTAGTGAAAAGACTGACAGGATTAATCTTACCATGACATGGGCTAGTGAAAAGACTGACAGGATTAATCTTACCATGACATGGGCTAGTGAAAAGACTGACAGGATTAATCTTACCATGACATGGGCTAGTGAAAAGACTGACAGGATTAATCTTACCATGACATGGGCTAGTGAAAAGACTGACAGGATTAATCTTACCATGACATGGGCCAGTGAAAAGACTGACAGGATTAATCTTACCATGACATGGGCCAGTGAAAAGACTGACAGGATTAATCTTACCATGACATGGGCTAGTGAAAAGAGACATTATTAATCTTACCATGACATGGGCTAGTGAAAAGACTGACAGGATTAATCTTACCATGACATGGGCCAGTGAAAAGACTGACAGGATTAATCTTACCATGACATGGGCCAGTGAAAAGACTGACAGGATTAATCTTACCATGACATGGGCTAGTGAAAAGAGACATTATTAATCTTACCATGACATGGGCTAGTGAAAAGACTGACAGGATTAATCTTACCATGACATGGGCTAGTGAAAAGACTGACAGGATTAATCTTACCATGACATGGGCTAGTGAAAAGACTGACAGGATTAATCTTACCATGACATGGGCTAGTGAAAAGAGACATTATTAATCTTACCATGACATGGGCTAGTGAAAAGACTGACAGGATTAATCTTACCATGACATGGGCTAGTGAAAAGACTGACAGGATTAATCTTACCATGACATGGGCTAGTGAAAAGACTGACAGGATTAATCTTACCATGACATGGGCTAGTGAAAAGAGACATTATTAATCTTACCATGACATGGGCTAGTGAAAAGACTGACAGGATTAATCTTACCATGACATGGGCTAGTGAATAGACTGACAGGATTAATCTTACCATGACATGGGCTAGTGAAAAGAGACATTATTAATCTTACCATGACATGGGCTAGTGAAAAGACTGACAGGATTAATCTTACCATGACATGGGCTAGTGAAAAGACTGACAGGATTAATCTTACCATGACATGGGCTAGTGAAAAGACTGACAGGATTAATCTTACCATGACATGGGCTAGTGAAAAGACTGACAGGATTAATCTTACCATGACATGGGCTAGTGAAAAGACTGACAGGATTAATCTTACCATGACATGGGCTAGTGAAAAGACTGACAGGATTAATCTTACCATGACATGGGCTAGTGAAAAGACTGACAGGATTAATCTTACCATGACATGGGCTAGTGAAAAGACTGACAGGATTAATCTACCATGACATGGGCTAGTGAAAAGACTGACAGGATTAATCTTACCATGACATGGGCCAGTGAAAAGACTGACAGGATTAATCTTACCATGACATGGGCTAGTGAAAAGACTGACAGGATTAATCTTACCATGACATGGGCTAGTGAAAAGACTGACAGTATTAATCTTACCATGACATGGGCTAGTGAAAAGACTGACAGGATTAATCTTACCATGACATGGGCTAGTGAAAAGACTGACAGGATTAATCTTACCATGACATGGGCTAGTGAAAAGACTGACAGGATTAATCTTACCATGACATGGGCTAGTGAAAAGACTGACAGGATTAATCTTACCATGACATGGGCTAGTGAAAAGACTGACAGGATTAATCTTACCATGACATGGGCTAGTGAAAAGACTGACAGGATTAATCTTACCATGACATGGGCTAGTGAATAGACTGACAGGATTAATCTTACCATGACATGGGCTAGTGAAAAAACATGATTTTGTTTGAAATATATTGCAAGCTAACTTTATTTTAGAGAGACAAATAATCATGTTTTGTGGCAAAACACTATATACCTACCTCAAAGAACAGAACTCAATAGAAACAGTATCCCGGTTGGGTTTTAAACCAACAGAACTCAGTAGAAACAGCATCCCGGTTGGGTTTTAAACCAACAGAACTCAGTAGAAACAGCATCCCGGTTGGGTTTTAAACCAACAGAACTCAGTAGAAACAGCATCCCGGTTGGGTTTTAAACCAACAGAACTCAGTAGAAACAGCATCCCGGTTGGGTTTTAAACCAACAGAACTCAATAGAAACAGCATCCCGGTTGGGTTTTAAACCAACAGAACTCAATAGAAACAGTATCCCGGTTGGGTTTTAAACCAACAGAACTCAATAGAAACAGTACCCCGGTTGGGTTTTAAACCAACAGAACTCAAAAGAAACAGTATCCCGGTTGGGTTTTAAACCGACAGAACTCAATAGAAACAGTTCCCGGTTGGGTTTTAAACCGACAGAACTCAATAGAAACAGTATCCCGGTTGGGTTTTAATGGTGCAATGCAAATTGTCCGGGTAGCCATGATTAGCTGTTCAGGAGTCTTATGGCTTGGGGGTAGAAGCTGTTAAGAAGCCTTTTGGACCTAGACTTGGCGCTCCGGTACCGCTTGCTGTGAGCTGCAGAGGGAACATTCTATGACTAGCGTGGCTGGAGTCTTTGACTATTTTTAGGGCCTTCCTCTGACACTGCCTGGTATAGAGATCCTGGATGGCAGGAAGCTTGGCCCTAGTGATGTACTGGGACGTACGCACTACCCTCTGTAGCGCCTTGCGGTTGGAGGCCGAGCAGTTGCCATACCAGGCGGTGATGCAACCAGTCAGGATGCTCTCGATGGTGCAGCTGTAGAACCTTTTGAGGATCTGAGGACCCATGCCAAATCTTTTCAGTCTCCTGAGGGGGAATAAGCTTTGTCGTGCCCTCTTCACAACTGTCTTGGTGTGGTAGGACCATGACAGTTTGTTGGTGATGTGGACACCAAGGAAGTTGAAGCTCTCAACCTGCTCCACTACAGCCCCGGCGATGAGAATGGGGGCGTGCTCAGTCCTCTTTTTTCCCTTGTAGTCCACAATCATCTCCTTTGCCTTGAGCATGTTGAGGGAGAGGTTGGCAGATGTGTTGTTACCTACCCTTACCACCTAGGGGCGGCCCGTCAGGAAGTCCAGGATCCAGTTGCAGAGGGAGGTGTTTAGTCCCAGGGTCCTTAGCTTAGTGATGAGCTTTGAGGGCACTATGGTGTTGAACGCTGAGCTGGAGTCAATGAATAGCATTCTCACATAGGTGTTCCTCTTGTCCAGGTGGGAAAGGGCAGTGTGGAGTGCAATAGAGATTGCATCATCTGTGGATCTGTTGGGGCGCTATGCACATTGGAGTGGGTCTAGGGTTTCTGGGATAATGTTGTTGATGTGAGCCATGACCAGCCTTTCAAAGCACTTCATGGCTACAGACATGAGTGCTACGGGTTGGTAGTCATTTAGGCAGGTTATCTTAGTGTTCTTGGGAACAAGGACTATGGTGGTCTTCTTGAAACATGTTGGTATTGCAGACTCAGTCAGGGACATGTTGAAAATGTCAGTGAAGACACTTGCCAGTTGGTCAGCGCATGCTCGGAGTACACGTCCTGGTAATCCGCCTGGCCCTGTGGCCTTGTGAATGTTGACCTGTTTAAAGGTCTTACTCACAACGGCTACAGAGAGCGTGATCACATAGTCATCCGGAACAGCTGAGGCTCTCATGCATGCTTCAGTGTTGCTTGCCTCGAAGCGAGGACAGAAGTGATTTAGCTCGTCTGATAGGCTTGTGTCACTGGGTCCAATGGTGGCAAGCTTTACCCCACTCCAGCTGACGCTTGGCATTGCGCATGGTGATCTTTGGCTTGTGTGCGTTGTAACTTTTGGAACAATTGTATGTTGTTTTTACACTTTTCTTTTCTTAGGATAAATCAAAGGCAGCTTTTTAAGTTTGATGATATACACTTTATTGTTACAGGAGTGGGTCGCAGTTCCGGAGCGACCCACTAGGTGTCATCCTCCGACAACCATAGGCACCTCCTCACTCACAGTCGGGACTAATTATCTGCCTATTGGTGTCACCTGTGGCTATCTGATTCACCTGTGTATTTATGCCCTCACTTCCCTGTGTTCCCTTGCTCAGTTTTTTCTGCTAGTTCCTTGATGTCAAGCAGTACGTATCAGTGTCGGATCACGTGACGGAGTTACAGGTACTCGAGAAGTGTTCTCCCTGTGTCATTGTGTTTTTCCAGTCAGAGTTAGTATTTTGTATTGTTTGCTGTCAGCCTGTTTTTTGGAGACCTATGTGCTCCTCATTTGTTTTCGTGTATAGTCTGTTGTTTTGTATCCTGGCTTTGGGACCACCAGTAAAGATCCTTGTTTCACCATCCTTGCCTACTGTCTATCCTGCACCGCACCTGGGTCACACCTCACCCCAACCCTTACACTTTATGGAAGGATTTAAGGACTAAGGCTCAGCCCAGTCAAAACTGTTCGCTGCTCTGGCACCCCAATGGTGGAACAAGCTCCCTCACGACGCCAGGACAGCGGAGTCACTCACCACCTTCCGGAGACATTTGAAACCCCACCTCTTTAAGGAATACCTGGGATAGGATAAAGTAATCCTTCTACCCCCCCCCCCCCCCCCCCCCCCCTAAAAAAAAAAAAAAAAAATGGTGAAGTGGTTATCCAACTGGCTATAGGGTGAATGCACCAATTTGTAAGTCACTCTGGATAAGAGCGTCTGCTAAATGACGTAAATGTAAAAACGTAAATGTAATAAGGACATTGAAAGTCTGTTGGAATGAATTTGCCGGTCAAGGATGGATTGATTCTTATAGTTGGAGTGACACAGCCCGCTGTCTGCAGCCTCTGTATATGTATGCAGTCATATTATTGTTTCCATTCCCCTGAGTGGCACTGGATCTTGGCTCTCTCCTTTTCACTAGCTTGTTTATAAAGTTACCTTTTTGGACCAACAGGAACAGATATCACAGGCTCCAACAGGAACAGATATCACAGGCTCCAACAGGAACAGATATCATAGGCTCCAACAGGAACAGATATCACAGGCTCCAACAGGAACAGATATCACAGGCTCCAACAGGAACAGATATCACAGGCTCCAACAGGAACAGATATCACAGGCTCCAACAGGAACAGATATCACAGGCTCCAATAGGAACAGATATCACAGGCTCCAACAGGAACAGATATCACAGGCTCCAACAGGAACAGATATCACCGGCTCCAACAGGAACAGATATCACAGGCTCCAACAGGAACAGATATCACAGGCTCCAACAGGAACAGATATCACAGGCTCCAACAGGAACAGATATCACAGGCTCCAACAGGAACAGATATCACAGGCTCCAACAGGAACAGATATCACAGGCTCCAACAGGAACATATATCACAGGGTCCAACAGGAACAGATATCACAGACTCCAACAGGAACAGATATCACAGGCTCCAACAGGAACAGATATCACAGGGTCCAACAGGAACAGATATCACAGGCTCCAACAGGAACAGATATCACAGGCTCCAACAGGAACAGATATCACAGGGTCCAACGGGAACAGATATCACAGGGTCCAACAGGAACAGATATCACAGGCTCCAACAGGAACAGATATCACAGGGCTCCAACGGGAACAGATATCACAGGGTCCAACAGGAACAGCTGAGAGTAACAGCTGTTTATCACCACATCTGGCTGACTAAGTCAGGGGTTAGCCTAAATGAATAAGGGGTTCCTGACTTGTCTCTATGCTGCTGTAGTGTTTGTTGATACTTGGCTACCTGCCAAACCTTTCATTTTTTACTTTTAATAACCATTTAATCAAAACTCTGCATTTAACACATTTACCAACGTCTTAGTTTAGTCACCCCGGACTCTTTATCTGGACATGGTTCTACAGGACCCTTTATCTGGACATGGTTCTACAGGACCCTTTATCTGGACATGGTTCTACAGGACCCTTTATCTGGACATGGTTCTACAGGACCCTTTATCTGGACATGGTTCTACAGGACTCTTTATCTGGACATGGTTCTACAGGACTCTTTATCTGGACATGGTTCCACAGGACCCTTTATCTGGACATGGTTCTACAGGACTCTTTATCTGGACATGGTTCTACAGGACCCTTTATCTGGACATGGTTCTACAGGACCCTTTATCTGGACATGGTTCTACAGGACCCTTTATCTGGACATGGTTCCACAGGACCCTTTATCTGGACATGGTTCTACAGGACCCTTTAACTGGACATGGTTCTACAGGACCCTTTATCTTGACATGGTTCTACAGGACTCTTTATTTCAAGGCTTCTGGAAAGAAATGCTGTGGGCATGCTCAACCGGTGTCGCTCATTCAGTCGACAAACTTTCAGCCGGTTCTCCCCATTAAGCAATGAGTCAGAGTCAGAGGCTGAGCATTCTCAGGTCTCTCCTCCACCCATTACGGGGTCTGAGCCGCCGAAGCCTCCCACCATTAGCTCGGACAAATTGAAAACCCTAGTCATTGGCGACTCCATTACCCACAATATTAGACTTAAAAAGAATCATCCAGCGATCATACACTGTTTACCAGGGGGCAGGGCTACCGACGTAAAGGCTAATCTGAAGATGGTG
This sequence comes from Coregonus ussuriensis, assembly GCA_031479575.1. Classification (NCBI taxonomy): domain Eukaryota; kingdom Metazoa; phylum Chordata; class Actinopteri; order Salmoniformes; family Salmonidae; genus Coregonus; species Coregonus ussuriensis. Next base: position 64,683,510 of record CM062483.1, on the reverse strand, counting down.
CTGGCTGAGACTAAAACTGGTGTTATCCACGTCGCCACCAGCGATGTTAGGATGAAACAGTCAGAGGTCACCAAGCGCAACATAGCTTCAGAGTGTAAATTAGCTAGAAAGATGTGTCGGCATCGATTAATTGTCTCTGGCCCCTCCCAGTTAGGGGGAGTGATGAGCTCTACAGCAGAGTCTCACAACTCAATCGCTGGTTGAAATCTGTTTTCTGCCCCTCCCAAAATATATAATTTGTAGATAACTGTTACTCTTTCTGGGACTCACCCACAAACAGGACCAAGCCTGGCCTGCTGAGGAGTGACGGACTCCATCCTAGCTGGAGGGGTGCTACAGGACCAAGCCTGGCCTGCTGAGGAGTGATGGACTCCATCCTAGCTGGAGGGGTGTTACAGAACCAAGCCTGGCCTGCTGAGGAGTGATGGACTCCATCCTAGCTGGAGGGGTGCTACAGGACCAAGCCTGGCCTGCTGAGGAGTGACGGACTCCATCCTAGCTGGAGGGGTGCTACAGGACCAAGCCTGGCCTGCTGAGGAGTGACGGACTCCATCCTAGCTGGAGGGGTGCTACAGGACCAAGCCTGGCCTGCTGAGGAGTGATGGACCCATCCTAGCTGGAGGGGTGCTACAGGACCAAGCCTGGCCTGCTGAGGAGTGATGGACCCATCCTAGCTGGAGGGGTGCTACAGGACCAAGCCTGGCCTGCTGAGGAGTGATGGACCCATCCTAGCTGGAGGGGTGCTACAGGACCAAGCCTGGCCTGCTGAGGAGTGATGGACTCCATCCTAGATGGAGGGGTGTTACAGGACCAAGCCTGGCCTGCTGAGGAGTGATGGACTCCATCCTAGCTGGAGGGGTGCTACAGGACCAAGCCTGGCCTGCTGAGGAGTGACGGACTCAATCCTAGCTGGAGGGGTGCTACAGGACCAAGCCTGGCCTGCTGAGGAGTGATGGACTCCATCCTAGCTGGAGGGGTGCTACAGGACCAAGCCTGGCCTGCTGAGGAGTGATGGACTCCATCCTAGCTGGAGGGGTGCTACAGGACCAAGCCTGGCCTGCTGAGGAGTGATGGACTCCATCCTAGCTGGAGGGGTGCTACAGGACCAAGCCTGGCCTGCTGAGGAGTGATGGACTCCATCCTAGCTGGAGGGGTGCTACAGGACCAAGCCTGGCCTGCTGAGGAGTGACGGACTCCATCCTAGCTGGAGGGGTGCTACAGGACCAAGCCTGGCCTGCTGAGGAGTGACGGACTCCATCCTAGCTGGAGGGGTGCTACAGGACCAAGCCTGGCCTGCTGAGGAGTGACGGACTCCATCCTAGCTGGAGGGGTGCTACAGGACCAAGCCTGGCCTGCTGAGGAGTGACGGACTCCATCCTAGCTGGAGGGGTGCTACAGGACCAAGCCTGGCCTGCTGAGGAGTGATGGACTCCATCCTAGCTGGAGGGGTGCTACAGGACCAAGCCTGGCCTGCTGAGGAGTGATGGACTCCATCCTAGCTGGAGGGGTGCTACAGGACCAAGCCTGGCCTGCTGAGGAGTGATGGACTCCATCCTAGCTGGAGGGGTGCTACAGGACCAAGCCTGGCCTGCTGAGGAGTGATGGACTCCATCCTAGCTGGAGGGGTGCTACAGGACCAAGCCTGGCCTGCTGAGGAGTGATGGACTCCATCCTAGCTGGAGGGGTGCTACAGGACCAAGCCTGGCCTGCTGAGGAGTGATGGACTCCATCCTAGATGGAGGGGTGTTACAGGACCAAGCCTGGCCTGCTGAGGAGTGATGGACCCATCCTAGATGGAGGGGTGTTACAGGACCAAGCCTGGCCTGCTGAGGAGTGATGGACTCCATCCTAGCTGGAGGGGTGCTACAGGACCAAGCCTGGCCTGTTGAGGAGTGATGGACTCCATCCTAGCTGGAGGGGTGCTCTCATCTTATCTACCAACATAGACAGGGCTCTAACTCCTCTAGCTCCACAATGAGACAGAGTGCAGGCCAGGCAGCAGGCTGTTAGCCTCCCCAATGAGACAGGGTGCAGGCCAGGCAGCAGGCTGTTAGCCTCCCCAATGAGACAGGGTGCAGGCCAGGCAGCAGGCTGTTAGCCAGCCCAATGAGACAGGGTGCAGGCCAGGCAGCAGGCTGTTAGCCTCCCCAATGAGACAGGGTGCAGGCCAGGCAGCAGGCTGTTAGCCAGCCCAATGAGACAGGGTGCAGGCCAGGCAGCAGGCTGTTAGCCAGCCTGACAGCTTAGTGGAGTCTGCCACTAGCACAGTCAGGGTAGTCAGCTCAGCTATCTCCATTGAGACAGTGTTTGTGCCTCGATCTAGGTTGGGCAAAACTAAACATGGCGGTGTTCGCCTTAGCAATCTCACTGGAATAAAGACCTCCGTTCCTGTCATTATTGAAAGAGATTGTGAAAATATCTCACATCTGAAAATAGGACTACTAATGTTCGATCCTTCACTTCCAAGGCAGTCATAGTCAATTAACTAATCACTGATCATAATCTTGATGTGATTGGCCTGACTGAAACATGGCTCAAGCCTGAATAATTGACTGGGTTAAATGAGGCCTCTCCTCCTGGTTACACTAGTGACCATATCCTCCATGCATCCAGCAAAGGCGGAGGTGTTGCTAACATTTACGACAGAAAATTTATATTTATCCCCCCCCAAAATGTCGTTTTTTGAGCTTCTTGTCATGAAATCTATGCAGCCTACTCAATTACTTTTTCTAGCTACTGTTTACAGGCCTCCTGGGCCATATACAGCGTTCCTCACTGAGTTCCCTGAATTCCTATCGGACCTTGTAGTCACGGCAGATAGTATTTATAATGTTTGGTGACTTCAATAGTCACATGGAAAAGTCCACAGACCCACTCCAAAAGGCTTTCGGAGCCATCATCGACTCAGTGGGTTTTGTCCAATATGTCTCCGGACCTACACGTTGCCACAGTCATACCCTGTTTTGTCCCGTGGAATAAATATTGTGGATCTAAATGTTTTTACCCATAATCCTGGACTATCGGACCACCATCTTATAACGTTTGCAATAGCAACAAATAATCTGCTCAGACCCAACCAAGGATTATCAAAAGCAGTGCTATATATTCTCGGACAACCCAAAGATTCCTAGATGCCCTTCCAGACTCCCTACACCTACCCAAGGACGTCGGAGTACAAACATTGGTTAACCATCTAATTGAGGATCTAAATGTAACCTTGCGTAATACCCTAGATGCAGTCACACCCCTAAAAACGAAATCATTTGTCACAAGAAATTAGCTCCCTGATATACAGAAAATACCAGAGCCCTGAAGCAAGCTTCCAGAAACTTGGAACGGAAATGGCATCCACCAAAAGTCTTCCGACTAGCTTGGAAAGAAAGTACCGTGCAAAATCGAAGAGCTCTCACTGCTGCTCGATCAGCCTACTTTTCCAACCTAATTGAGGAGAATAAGAATAATCCAAAATGTTGAACTCATGAACTTCTTTGACGAAAAGATCATGATCATTAGAAAGCAAATTACGACTCCTCTTTGAATCTGCGTATTTCTCCAAAGCTCTGCTGTCCTGAGTCTGCACAGAACTGCCAGGACCTAGGATCAATGGAGACACTCAAGTTTTTTTAATCCTGTATTTCTCGACACATTCACGAAAATAGTCATGGCCTCTAAACCTTCCAGCTGCATACTGGACCCTATTCCAACTAAACTACTGAAAGAGCTACTTCCTGTGCTTGGCCCTTCTATGTTGAACATAATAAATGGACTGGATGTGAACCAAACTCACTAAAAGTGGCAGTAATAAAGCCTCTCCTGAAAAAGCCAAACCTTGACCTGGAATTTTTTTAAAAAATGACAGGCCTATATCGAATCTCGCATTCCTTTAATAAAAAACAAACAAACTCACTGCCTTTTTGAAGACAAATAATGTATACGAAACACTTCAGTCTGGTTTTAGACCCAATCATAGTACTGAGACTGCACTCGTGAAGGTGGTAAATTACCTTTTAATGGCGTCAGACCAAGGCTCTGCATCTGTCCTCGTGCTCCTAGACCTTAGTGCTACTTTTGACAGGATCGATCGCAACATTCTTTTGTAGAGATTGGAAACCCTAATTGGTCTACAAGGACAAGTTCTTGCCTGGTTTAGATCTTATATTCTACCTCTTGGTGATGTCATTCGAAAACACAATGTCAACTTTCACTGCTATGCGGACGACACACAGCTGTACATTTCGATGAAACATGGTGAAGCCCCAAAATGTCCTACCCTGGAAGCCTGAGTTTCAGACATAAGGAAGTGGATGGTGGCAAATGTTTTACTTTTAAACTCGGACAAAACAGAGATGCTAGTTCTAGAAACAAAGAGATCTGCTGTTTGATCTGACAATTAATCTTGATATAATATAATAATAATAATAATATGCCATTTAGCAGACGCTTTTATCCAAAGCGACTTACAGTCATGCGTGCATAAATTTTTGTGTGTGGGTGGTCCCGGGGATCGAACCCACTACTTTGGCGTTACAAGCGCCGTGCTCTACCAGCTGAGCTACAGAGGACCACCCATGATGGTTGAACAGTCGTCTCAAATAAAACTGTGGAGGACCTCGGCGTTACTCTGGACCCTATCAACATATCAACATATCAACATATCAACATATCAAGAATATTTCAAGGGAAGCTTTTTTTTCATCTTCGTAACATTGTAAAAATCAGAAACGTTTTGTCCAAAAATGATGCAGAAAAGCTAATCCATGCTTTTGACGCTTCTAGATTAGACTACTGCAATGCTCTACTCTCTGGCTACCTAGTAGTTTTATTGTGTAGAGAGTCTAGTAACTAGTCTATCAGTAGTTTTACTGTGTAGAGAGTCTAGTAACTAGTCTATCAGTAGTTATACTGTGTAGAGAGTCTAGTAACTAGTCTATCAGTAGTTTTACTATGTAGAGAGTCTAGTAACTAGTCTATCAGTAGTTATACTGTGTAGAGAGTCTAGTAACTAGTCTATCAGTAGTTATACTGTGTAGAGAGTCTAGTAACTAGTGTATCAGTAGTTATACTGTGTGGAGAGTAGTAACTAGTCTATCAGTAGTTATACTGTGTGGAGAGTCTAGTAACTAGTCTATCAGTAGTTATACTGTGTGGAGAGTCTAGTAACTAGTCTATCAGTAGTTATACTGTGTAGAGAGTCTAGTAACTAGTCTATCAGTAGTTATACTGTGTGGAGAGTCTAGTAACTAGTCTATCAGTAGTTATACTGTGTAGAGAGTCTAGTAACTAGTCTATCAGTAGTTATACTGTGTAGAGAGTCTAGTAACTAGTCTATCAGTAGTTATACTGTGTAGAGAGTCTAGTAACTAGTCTATCAGTAGTTATACTGTGTGGAGAGTAGTAACTAGTCTATCAGTAGTTATACTGTGTGGAGAGTAGTAACTAGTCTATCAGTAGTTATACTGTGTGGAGAGTAGTAACTAGTCTATCAGTAGTTATACTGTGTGGAGAGTCTAGTAACTAGTCTATCAGTAGTTATACTGTGTGGAGAGTCTAGTAACTAGTCTATCAGTAGTTATACTGTGTGGAGAGTCTAGTAACTAGTCTATCAGTAGTTATACTGTGTGGAGAGTCTAGTAACTAGTCTATCAGTAGTTATACTGTGTAGAGAGTCTAGTAACTAGTCTATCAGTAGTTATACTGTGTGGAGAGTCTAGTAACTAGTCTATCAGTAGTTATACTGTGTGGAGAGTCTAGTAACTAGTCTATCAGTAGTTATACTGTGTGGAGAGTCTAGTAACTAGTCTATCAGTAGTTATACTGTGTAGAGAGTCTAGTAACTAGTCTATCAGTAGTTATACTGTGTAGAGAGTCTAGTAACTAGTCTATCAGTAGTTATACTGTGTAGAGAGTCTAGTAACTAGTCTATCAGTAGTTATACTGTGTGGAGAGTAGTAAGTCTCAGTCGTTATATGTGTGGAGAGTAGTAACTAGTCTATCAGTAGTTATACTGTGTGGAGAGTAGTAACTAGTCTATCAGTAGTTATACTGTGTGGAGAGTAGTAACTAGTCTATCAGTAGTTATACTGTGTGGAGAGTAGTAACTAGTCTATCAGTAGTTATACTGTGTGGAGAGTAGTAACTAGTCTATCAGTAGTTATACTGTGTGGAGAGTCTAGTAACTAGTCTATCAGTAGTTATACTGTGTGGAGAGTCTAGTAACTAGTCTATCAGTAGTTATACTGTGTGGAGAGTCTAGTAACTAGTCTATCAGTAGTTATACTGTGTGGAGAGTCTAGTAACTAGTCTATCAGTAGTTATACTGTGTAGAGAGTCTAGTAACTAGTCTATCAGTAGTTATACTGTGTAGAGAGTCTAGTAACTAGTCTATCAGTAGTTATACTGTGTAGAGAGTCTAGTAACTAGTCTATCAGTAGTTATACTGTGTGGAGAGTAGTAACTAGTCTATCAGTAGTTATACTGTGTGGAGAGTAGTAACTAGTCTATCAGTAGTTATACTGTGTGGAGAGTAGTAACTAGTCTATCAGTAGTTATACTGTGTGGAGAGTAGTAACTAGTCTATCAGTAGTTATACTGTGTGGAGAGTCTAGTAACTAGTCTATCAGTAGTTATACTGTGTGGAGAGTCTAGTAACTAGTCTATCAGTAGTTATACTGTGTGGAGAGTCTAGTAACTAGTCTATCAGTAGTTATACTGTGTGGAGAGTCTAGTAACTAGTCTATCAGTAGTTATACTGTGTAGAGAGTCTAGTAACTAGTCTATCAGTAGTTATACTGTGTGGAGAGTCTAGTAACTAGTCTATCAGTAGTTATACTGTGTGGAGAGTCTAGTAACTAGTCTATCAGTAGTTATACTGTGTGGAGAGTCTAGTAACTAGTCTATCAGTAGTTATACTGTGTAGAGAGTCTAGTAACTAGTCTATCAGTAGTTATACTGTGTAGAGAGTCTAGTAACTAGTCTATCAGTAGTTATACTGTGTAGAGAGTCTAGTAACTAGTCTATCAGTAGTTATACTGTGTGGAGAGTAGTAACTAGTCTATCAGTAGTTATACTGTGTGGAGAGTAGTAACTAGTCTATCAGTAGTTATACTGTGTGGAGAGTAGTAACTAGTCTATCAGTAGTTATACTGTGTGGAGAGTAGTAACTAGTCTATCAGTAGTTATACTGTGTGGAGAGTAGTAACTAGTCTATCAGTAGTTATACTGTGTGGAGAGTCTAGTAACTAGTCTATCAGTAGTTATACTGTGTGGAGAGTCTAGTAACTAGTCTATCAGTAGTTATACTGTGTGGAGAGTCTAGTAACTAGTCTATCAGTAGTTATACTGTGTGGAGAGTCTAGTAACTAGTCTATCAGTAGTTATACTGTGTAGAGAGTCTAGTAACTAGTCTATCAGTAGTTATACTGTGTAGAGAGTCTAGTAACTAGTCTATCAGTAGTTATACTGTGTAGAGAGTCTAGTAACTAGTCTATCAGTAGTTATACCGTGTAGAGAGTCTAGTAACTAGTCTATCAGTAGTTATACCGTGTAGAGAGTCTAGTAACTAGTCTATCAGTAGTTATACTGTGTAGAGAGTCTAGTAACTAGTCTATCAGTAGTTATACTGTGTAGAGAGTCTAGTAACTAGTCTATCAGTAGTTATACTGTGTAGAGAGTCTAGTAACTAGTCTATCAGTAGTTATACTGTGTAGAGAGTCTAGTAACTAGTCTATCAGTAGTTATACTGTGTAGAGAGTCTAGTAACTAGTCTATCAGTAGTTATACTGTGTAGAGAGTCTAGTCCATGAGTTTATTTTCCTCTGGTTTACCAGCTTCAGCTAAGTCTGTCTCTCTGTCAATTCATTTCATTTATTCAAGGGAACAAACGATGAGACTCAGCTGTTGAGATGTAAATAGACCAATTAATAGATATGCTGTGGTTGAACGACTCTCCATCTAGATACATACAGTGCATTCGGAAAGTATTCAGACCCCTTTAGTTTTTCCACATTTTGTTACATTACAGCCTTATTCTAAAATGGATTAAATCGTTTTTTCCCCTCATTAATTTACACACAATACCCCATAATGACAAAGGTAAAACAGATTTTTAGACATTTTAGCAAAATATATGTATTTTTTTAACGGAAATTCACATATACATAAGTATTCAGACCCTTTACTCAGTACTTTGTTGAAGCACCTTTGGCAGCGATTACAGCCTTGAGTCTTCTTGGGTATGACGCTACAAGCTTGGCACACCTGTATTTGGGGAGTTTCTCCCATTCTTCTTTGCAGCTCTGTCAGGTTGGATGGGGAGCGTCGCTGCACAGCTATTTTCAGGTCTCTCCAGAGATGTTCGATCGGGTTCAAGTCCGGCTCTGGCTGGGCCACTCAAGGACATTCAGAGACTTGTCCGGAAGCCACTCCTGCATTGTCTTGGTCCTGAGCGCTCTGGAGCTGGTTTCCATCAATAATCTCTCTGTACATTGCTCCGTTCATCTTTCCCTCGATCCTGACTAGTCTCCCTGTCCCTGCCGCTGAAAAAGGTTCTCCCATCTCCACAGAGGAACTCTGGATTTCTATCAGAGTGACCATCGTGTTTTTGATCACCTCCCTGACCAAGGCCCTTCTCCCCCGATTGCTCAGTTTGGCCAGTCGAATTGAAAACACAGCGGTACAAATCACCTCAAGATAAAAACTACAGTTGGAACGCTGTCATCGACTACAGTTGGAACGCTGTCATCGACTACAGTTGTAACGCTGTCATCGACTACAGTTGTGACGCTGTCATCGACTACAGTTGTGACGCTGTCATCGACTACAGTTGTAACGCTGTCATCGACTACAGTTGTAACGCTGTCATCGACTACAGTTGTAACGCTGTCATCGACTACAGTTGTAACGCTGTCATCGACTACAGTTGGAACGCTGTCATCGACTACAGTTGTAACGCTGTCATCGACTACAGTTGTAACGCTGTCATCGACTACAGTTGTAACGCTGTCATCGACTACAGTTGTAACGCTTTCATCGACTACAGTTGGAACGCTGTCATCGACTACAGTTGTAACGCTGTCATCGACTACAGTTGTAACGCTTTCATCGACTACAGTTGGAACGCTGTCATCGACTACAGTTGTAACGCTTTCATCGACTACAGTTGTAACGCTGTCATCGACTACAGTTGTAACGCTTTCATCGACTACAGTTGGAACGCTGTCATCGACTACAGTTGGAACGCTGTCATCGACTACAGTTGTAACGCTTTCATCGACTACAGTTGGAACGCTGTCATCGACTACAGTTGTAACGCTGTCATCGACTACAGTTGTAACGCTGTCATCGACTACAGTTGGAACGCTGTCATCGACTACAGTTGTAACGCTGTCATCGACTACAGTTGTAACGCTTTCATCGACTACAGTTGGAACGCTGTCATCGACTACAGTTGGAACGCTGTCATCGACTACAGTTGTAACGCTGTCATCGACTACAGTTGGAACGCTGTCATCGACTACAGTTGGAACGCTGTCATCGACTACAGTTGTAACGCTGTCATCGACTACAGTTGTAACGCTGTCATCGACTACAGTTGTAACGCTGTCATCGACTACAGTTGTAACGCTGTCATCGACTACAGTTGTAACGCTGTCATCGACTACAGTTGTAACGCTGTCATCGACTACAGTTGTAACGCTGTCATCGACTACAGTTGTAACGCTGTCATCGACTACAGTTGTAACGCTGTCATCGACTACAGTTGGAACGCTTTCATCGACTACAGTTGTAACGCTGTCATCGACTACAGTTGTAACGCTGTCATCGACTACAGTTGTAACGCTGTCATCGACTACAGTTGTAACGCTGTCATCGACTACAGTTGTAACGCTGTCATCGACTACAGTTGTAACGCTTTCATCGACTACAGTTGTAACGCTGTCATCGACTACAGTTGTAACGCTGTCATCGACTACAGTTGTAACGCTGTCATCGACTACAGTTGTAACGCTGTCATCGACTACAGTTGTAACGCTGTCATCGACTACAGTTGTAACGCTGTCATCGACTACAGTTGTAACGCTGTCATCGACTACAGTTGTAACGCTGTCATCGACTACAGTTGTAACGCTGTCATCGACTACAGTTGTAACGCTGTCATCGACTACAGTTGTAACGCTGTCATCGACTACAGTTGGAACGCTGTCATCGACTACAGTTGTAACGCTGTCATCGACTACAGTTGTAACGCTTTCATCGACTACAGTTGGAACGCTGTCATCGACTACAGTTGTAACGCTGTCATCGACTACAGTTGTAACGCTGTCATCGACTACAGTTGTAACGCTGTCATCGACTACAGTTGTAACGCTGTCATCGACTACAGTTGTAACGCTGTCATCGACTACAGTTGTAACGCTGTCATCGACTACAGTTGGAACGCTGTCATCGACTACAGTTGTAACGCTGTCATCGACTACAGTTGTAACGCTGTCATCGACTACAGTTGGAACGCTGTCATCGACTACAGTTGTAACGCTGTCATCGACTACAGTTGTAACGCTGTCATCGACTACAGTTGGAACGCTGTCATCGACTACAGTTGGAACGCTGTCATCGACTACAGTTGTAACGCTGTCATCGACTACAGTTGTAACGCTGTCATCGACTACAGTTGTAACGCTGTCATCGACTACAGTTGTAACGCTGTCATCGACTACAGTTGTAACGCTGTCATCGACTACAGTTGTAACGCTGTCATCGACTACAGTTGTAACGCTGTCATCGACTACAGTTGTAACGCTGTCATCGACTACAGTTGTAACGCTGTCATCGACTACAGTTGTAACGCTGTCATCGACTACAGTTGGAACGCTGTCATCGACTACAGTTGTAACGCTGTCATCGACTACAGTTGTAACGCTGTCATCGACTACAGTTGTAACGCTGTCATCGACTACAGTTGGAACGCTGTCATCGACTACAGTTGTAACGCTGTCATCGACTACAGTTGTAACGCTGTCATCGACTACAGTTGTAACGCTGTCATCGACTACAGTTGTAACGCTTTCATCGACTACAGTTGGAACGCTGTCATCGACTACAGTTGTAACGCTGTCATCGACTACAGTTGGAACGCTGTCATCGACTACAGTTGGAACGCTGTCATCGACTACAGTTGTAACGCTGTCATCGACTACAGTTGTAACGCTTTCATCGACTACAGTTGGAACGCTGTCATCGACTACAGTTGGAACGCTGTCATCGACTACAGTTGTAACGCTGTCATCGACTACAGTTGGAACGCTGTCATCGACTACAGTTGTAACGCTGTCATCGACTACAGTTGTAACGCTGTCATCGACTACAGTTGTAACGCTGTCATCGACTACAGTTGTAACGCTGTCATCGACTACAGTTGTAACGCTGTCATCGACTACAGTTGGAACGCTGTCATCGACTACAGTTGGAACGCTGTCATCGACTACAGTTGTAACGCTGTCATCGACTACAGTTGTAACGCTGTCATCGACTACAGTTGTAACGCTGTCATCGACTACAGTTGTAACGCTGTCATCGACTACAGTTGTAACGCTGTCATCGACTACAGTTGTAACGCTGTCATCGACTACAGTTGTAACGCTGTCATCGACTACAGTTGTAACGCTGTCATCGACTACAGTTGTAACGCTGTCATCGACTACAGTTGTAACGCTGTCATCGACTACAGTTGTAACGCTGTCATCGACTACAGTTGGAACGCTGTCATCGACTACAGTTGTAACGCTGTCATCGACTACAGTTGTAACGCTGTCATCGACTACAGTTGTAACGCTGTCATCGACTACAGTTGGAACGCTGTCATCGACTACAGTTGGAACGCTGTCATCGACTACAGTTGTAACGCTGTCATCGACTACAGTTGTAACGCTGTCATCGACTACAGTTGTAACGCTGTCATCGACTACAGTTGTAACGCTGTCATCGACTACAGTTGTAACGCTGTCATCGACTACAGTTGTAACGCTGTCATCGACTACAGTTGTAACGCTGTCATCGACTACAGTTGTAACGCTGTCATCGACTACAGTTGTAACGCTGTCATCGACTACAGTTGTAACGCTGTCATCGACTACAGTTGTAACGCTGTCATCGACTACAGTTGTAACGCTGTCATCGACTACAGTTGTAACGCTGTCATCGACTACAGTTGTAACGCTTTCATCGACTACAGTTGGAACGCTGTCATCGACTACAGTTGTAACGCTGTCATCGACTACAGTTGTAACGCTTTCATCGACTACAGTTGGAACGCTGTCATCGACTACAGTTGTAACGCTTTCATCGACTACAGTTGTAACGCTGTCATCGACTACAGTTGTAACGCTTTCATCGACTACAGTTGTAACGCTGTCATCGACTACAGTTGTAACGCTGTCATCGACTACAGTTGTAACGCTTTCTTCGACTACAGTTGGAAAGCTGTCATCGACTACAGTTGTAACGCTGTCATCGACTACAGTTGTAACGCTGTCATCGACTACAGTTGGAACGCTGTCATCGACTACAGTTGTAACGCTGTCATCGACTACAGTTGTAACGCTTTCATCGACTACAGTTGGAACGCTGTCATCGACTACAGTTGGAATGCTGTCATCGACTACAGTTGGAACGCTGTCATCGACTACAGTTGTAACGCTGTCATCGACTACAGTTGTAACGCTGTCATCGACTACAGTTGTAACGCTGTCATCGACAACAGTTGTAACGCTGTCATCGACTACAGTTGTAACGCTGTCATCGACTACAGTTGTAACGCTGTCATCGACTACAGTTGGAACGCTGTCATCGACTACAGTTGTAACGCTGTCATCGACTACAGTTGTAACGCTGTCATCGACTACAGTTGGAACGCTGTCATCGACTACAGTTGTAACGCTGTCATCGACTACAGTTGTAACGCTGTCATCGACTACAGTTGTAACGCTGTCATCGACTACAGTTGTAACGCTGTCATCGACTACAGTTGGAACGCTGTCATCGACTACAGTTGTAACGCTGTCATCGACTACAGTTGTAACGCTGTCATCGACTACAGTTGTAACGCTGTCATCGACTACAGTTGGAACGCTGTCATCGACTACAGTTGTAACGCTGTCATCGACTACAGTTGTAACGCTTTCATCGACTACAGTTGTAACGCTGTCATCGACTACAGTTGTAACGCTGTCATCGACTACAGTTGTAACGCTGTCATCGACTACAGTTGTAACGCTGTCATCGACTACAGTTGGAACGCTGTCATCAACTACAGTTGGAACATTGTCATCGACTACAGTTGTAACGCTGTCATCGACTACAGTTGTAACGCTGTCATCGACTACAGTTGTAACGCTTTCTTCGACTACAGTTGGAAAGCTGTCATCGACTACAGTTGTAACGCTGTCATCGACTACAGTTGTAACGCTGTCATCGACTACAGTTGGAACGCTGTCATCGACTACAGTTGTAACGCTGTCATCGACTACAGTTGTAACGCTTTCATCGACTACAGTTGGAACGCTGTCATCGACTACAGTTGGAACGCTGTCATCGACTACAGTTGGAACGCTGTCATCGACTACAATTGTAACGCTGTCATCGACTACAGTTGTAACGCTGTCATCGACTACAGTTGTAACGCTGTCATCGACAACAGTTGTAACGCTGTCATCGACTACAGTTGTAACGCTGTCATCGACTACAGTTGTAACGCTGTCATCGACTACAGTTGGAACGCTGTCATCGACTACAGTTGTAACGCTGTCATCGACTACAGTTGTAACGCTGTCATCGACTACAGTTGGAACGCTGTCATCGACTACAGTTGTAACGCTGTCATCGACTACAGTTGTAACGCTGTCATCGACTACAGTTGTAACGCTGTCATCGACTACAGTTGTAACGCTGTCATCGACTACAGTTGGAACGCTGTCATCGACTACAGTTGTAACGCTGTCATCGACTACAGTTGTAACGCTGTCATCGACTACAGTTGTAACGCTGTCATCGACTACAGTTGGAACGCTGTCATCGACTACAGTTGTAACGCTGTCATCGACTACAGTTGTAACGCTTTCATCGACTACAGTTGTAACGCTGTCATCGACTACAGTTGTAACGCTGTCATCGACTACAGTTGTAACGCTGTCATCGACTACAGTTGTAACGCTGTCATCGACTACAGTTGGAACGCTGTCATCAACTACAGTTGGAACATTGTCATCGACTACAGTTGTAACGCTGTCATCGACTACAGTTGTAACGCTTTCATCGACTACAGTTGTAACGCTGTCTTCGACTACAGTTGGAACGCTGTCATCGACTACAGTTGGAACGCTGTCATCGACTACAGTTGGAACGCTGTCATCGACTACAGTTGGAACGCTGTCATCGACTACAGTTGGAACGCTGTCATCGACTACAGTTGTAATGCTGTAACGCTGTCATCGACTACAGTTGTAACGCTGTCATCGACTACAGTTGTAACGCTGTAACGCTGTCATCGACTACAGTTGTAACGCTGTCATCGACTACAGTTGTAACGCTGTCATCGACTACAGTTGTAACGCTGTCATCGACTACAGTTGGAACGCTGTCATCGACTACAGTTGTAACGCTGTCATCGACTACAGTTGTAACGCTGTAATGCTGTCATCGACTACAGTTGTAACGCTGTCATCGACTACAGTTGTAACGCTGTAACGCTGTCATCGACTACAGTTGTAACGCTGTCATCGACTACAGTTGTAACGCTGTCATCGACTACAGTTGTAACGCTGTCATCGACTACAGTTGTAACGCTGTCATCGACTACAGTTGTAACGCTGTCATCGACTACAGTTGTAACGCTGTCATCGACTACAGTTGTAACGCTGTCATCGACTACAGTTGTAACGCTGTCATCGACTACTTTTTTTTTGAGTGTTGGTCATCGTCGGGTGAGGTTGTGTTTTCTCTAGCAGGAGGTAAGCTTGGCTTCTTATATGTTGTTGAGTAAAGCTTAAACCATGTATTTAGATTGTAGGTAGGTATTGTAGTTAGGTATTGTAGTTAGGTATTGTAGGTAGTTTATTTAGGTAGTTATTGTAGGTAGGTATTGTATTCGAGTGAGCCCGGTGAAGCACGAGGCTAGCTAACCCACTACCTGGCCCCATAAAGCTAGCTAGCTAGCGGGTAGCTACTGGTAACTTTTAGCAACTGTGGATAGTTGTTTCCAATGTTATTTCACGCTTAAGAGTACCTGTAATTAAGCCAGCTAGCTACCTACCATTCAGCTGTTTTTCTAACCTCATTATCTGAAGCATTAACGTTAGGTAGTTAGTAGCTACTGTACTTAATTACAGCTACTGATTGCAGAAGACCAATGTCTTGTCTGCCACCCAGACAGCTGGCGTCGGGTAAGTTTGGCTTTATGCATAGCTTGGGCTTTGTCGAGTAAGGCTTAAACTATGTATTTAGATTGTAGTTGGGTATTGTAGCTAGGCATCGTGGGTTGTTGTGGGTAGTTGTTGTATGTAGTTATTGTAGGTTAGCATTGTATTCGGCGTTGCCGGGTGTAGCACGAAGCTAGCTAACTCACCTCCTGGACTAGCTGGCGAGTAGCTATTAGCAACGGTAGCAACTAAATACAATATCCTTTTAGCCAGCTACATTCGTTCGCAGCGACGCCGTTTTTCAAACAAAGTCAACACAGCAGCCATTGCTAGCTAGCCAACACTACCAGCTAGCTGTACTGTAGCAGCTAAATACAATATATTTGTGCTAGCTAGCCAACATTTAATTATTGCTGCGTTATGAAAGGAACTAGACACGGACACGAATTATCTGTTTAGTGTGTTAACACACTATTGGTAGTTTGTTGTAACCAAGTTTTGGTGCTAAACTGTGTATTATTGGATGCTAGCATGCTAGTTAGCTATGGCGTCATAGTTAGCTAGCTGAATAAAGTAAGTTGAGTCTATTCCTTGAAACATTGAACCGCTGTAGTTTACAACAATTCTAATTTCTAAAGTGGAAGTTGGGAGAGTTTTATTCGGGTGGTTCAGTGAAACAATTATAGTTTCTGAGGTGGAAGTTGGGAGAGTTATATTTGGGAGTTTTTTGGTGAGGGAGGACCTCCTCTCTCCTTTCCCAGATGTTTAGTTCATTTCATTCCGATCTCCTCTGCATTATTGTAGCCATCTGCTACAGCCTGTCAACTATGCCTCTGCCTATCCCTGTTCTCTCCTCTCCGCACAGGCTACACAAACGCCTCACACTGCGTGGCTGCTGCCTCTCTAACCTGGTGGTTCCTGCACGCACCACACACCTGGAGTTCCAGGTTGTAACGCTGTCATCGACTACAGTTGTAACGCTGTCATCGACTACAGTTGTAACGCTGTCATCGACTACAGTTGTAACGCTTTCATCGACTACAGTTGTAACGCTGTCATCGACTACAGTTGTAACGCTGTCATCGACTACAGTTGTAACGCTTTCATCGACTACAGTTGGAACGCTGTCATCGACTACAGTTGTAACGCTTTCATCGACTACAGTTGTAACGCTGTCATCGACTACAGTTGTAACGCTTTCATCGACTACAGTTGTAACGCTGTCATCGACTACAGTTGTAACGCTGTCATCGACTACAGTTGTAACGCTTTCTTCGACTACAGTTGGAAAGCTGTCATCGACTACAGTTGTAACGCTGTCATCGACTACAGTTGTAACGCTGTCATCGACTACAGTTGGAACGCTGTCATCGACTACAGTTGTAACGCTGTCATCGACTACAGTTGTAACGCTTTCATCGACTACAGTTGGAACGCTGTCATCGACTACAGTTGGAACGCTGTCATCGACTACAGTTGGAACGCTGTCATCGACTACAGTTGTAACGCTGTCATCGACTACAGTTGTAACGCTGTCATCGACTACAGTTGTAACGCTGTCATCGACAACAGTTGTAACGCTGTCATCGACTACAGTTGTAACGCTGTCATCGACTACAGTTGTAACGCTGTCATCGACTACAGTTGGAACGCTGTCATCGACTACAGTTGTAACGCTGTCATCGACTACAGTTGTAACGCTGTCATCGACTACAGTTGGAACGCTGTCATCGACTACAGTTGTAACGCTTTCTTCGACTACAGTTGGAAAGCTGTCATCGACTACAGTTGTAACGCTGTCATCGACTACAGTTGTAACGCTGTCATCGACTACAGTTGGAACGCTGTCATCGACTACAGTTGTAACGCTGTCATCGACTACAGTTGTAACGCTTTCATCGACTACAGTTGGAACGCTGTCATCGACTACAGTTGGAACGCTGTCATCGACTACAGTTGGAACGCTGTCATCGACTACAGTTGTAACGCTGTCATCGACTACAGTTGTAACGCTGTCATCGACTACAGTTGTAACGCTGTCATCGACAACAGTTGTAACGCTGTCATCGACTACAGTTGTAACGCTGTCATCGACTACAGTTGTAACGCTGTCATCGACTACAGTTGGAACGCTGTCATCGACTACAGTTGTAACGCTGTCATCGACTACAGTTGTAACGCTGTCATCGACTACAGTTGGAACGCTGTCATCGACTACAGTTGTAACGCTGTCATCGACTACAGTTGTAACGCTGTCATCGACTACAGTTGTAACGCTGTCATCGACTACAGTTGTAACGCTGTCATCGTTTTTCAAACAAAGTCAACACAGCAGCCATTGCTAGCTAGCCAACACTACCAGCTAGCTGTACTGTAGCAGCTAAATACAATATATTTGTGCTAGCTAGCCAACATTTAATTATTGCTGCGTTATGAAAGGAACTAGACACGGACACGAATTATCTGTTTAGTGTGTTAACACACTATTGGTAGTTTGTTGTAACCAAGTTTTGGTGCTAAACTGTGTATTATTGGATGCTAGCATGCTAGTTAGCTATGGCGTCATAGTTAGCTAGCTGAATAAAGTAAGTTGAGTCTATTCCTTGAAACATTGAACCGCTGTAGTTTACAACAATTCTAATTTCTAAAGTGGAAGTTGGGAGAGTTTTATTCGGGTGGTTCAGTGAAACAATTATAGTTTCTGAGGTGGAAGTTGGGAGAGTTATATTTGGGAGTTTTTTGGTGAGGGAGGACCTCCTCTCTCCTTTCCCAGATGTTTAGTTCATTTCATTCCGATCTCCTCTGCATTATTGTAGCCATCTGCTACAGCCTGTCAACTATGCCTCTGCCTATCCCTGTTCTCTCCTCTCCGCACAGGCTACACAAACGCCTCACACTGCGTGGCTGCTGCCTCTCTAACCTGGTGGTTCCTGCACGCACCACACACCTGGAGTTCCAGGTCTCAGGCAGCCTCTGGAACTGCCGTTCTGCTGCCAACAAGGCTGACTTCATCCCAGCCTATGCTACCCTCCAGTCCCTCGACTTCCTGGTGCTGACGGAAACATGGATTACCACTGAAAACACTGCTACTCCTACTGCTCTCTCCTCGTCTGACCATGTGTTCTCGCATACCCCGAGAGCATCTGGTCAGAGGGCTGGTGGCACAGGAATCCTCATCTCTCCCAAGTGGTCATTCTCAATTTTTCCCCTAACCCATCTGTCTATCTCCTCATTTGAATTCCATGCTGTCACAGTCACTAGCCCATTTAAGCTTAATATCCTTGTCATCTATCGCCCTCCAGGTTCCCTTGGAGAGTTCATCAATGAGCTTGACGCCTTGATAAGTTCCTTTCCTGAGGATGGCTCACCCCTCACAGTTTTGGGGGATTTCAACCTCCCTACGTCTACATTTGACTCATTTCTCTCTGCCTCCTTCTTTCCACTCCTCTCCTCTTTTGACCTCACCCTCTCACAAGGCAGGCAATACGCTTGACCTCATCTTTACTAGATGCTGCTCTTCTACTAATCTCACTGCAACTCCCCTCCATGTCTCCGACCACTACTTTGTATCCTTTTCTCTCTCGCTCTCCTCCCACACTACTCACTCTGCCCCTACACAGATGGTAATGCGCCGCCGCAACCTTCACTCTCTCTCTCCCACTACTCTCTCCTCTTCCATCCTATCATCCCTTCCCTCTGCTCAATCCTTCTCCCTCCAATCTCCTGATTCTGCCTCCTCAACCCTCCTCTCCTCCCTTTCTGCATCCTTTGACTCCCTGTGTCCCCTATCCTCCCGGCCGGCTCGGTCCTCCCCTCCAGCGCCGTGGCTTGATGACTCATTGCGAGCTCACAGAACAGAGCTCCGGGCAGCTGAGCGGAAATGGAAGAAAACTAAACTCTCTGCCGACCTGGCATCTTTTCACTCCCTCCTCTCTACATTTTCTTCATCTGTTTCTGCTGCTAAGGCCACTTTCTACCACTCTAAATTCCAAGCATCTGCCTCTAACCCTAGGAAGCTCTTTGCCACATTCTCCTCACTGCTGAATCCCCCCCCCCCCCCCCCCCCCCCCTCCCTCTCCCTCTCTGTGGATGACTTCGTCAACCACTTTGAAAAGAAGGTTGACGACATCCGATCCTCGTTTGTTCAGTCTAATGACACTGCTGGTCCTGCTCACACTGCCCTACCCTATGCTTTGACTTCTTTCTCCCCTCTCTCTCCAGATAAAATCTTGCGACTTGTGACTGCAGGCCGCCCAACAACCTGCCCGCTTGACCCCATCCCCTCCTCTCTTCTCCAGACCATCTCCGGTGACCTTCTCCCCTACCTCACCTCGCTGATCAACTCATCCTTGACCGCTGGCTATGTCCCTTCCGTCTTCAAGAGAGCGAGAGTTGCACCCCTTCTCAAAAAACCAACACTCGATCCCACTGATGTCAACAACTACAGACCAGTATCCCTTCTTTCTTTTCTTTCCAAAACTATTGAGTCTTTAGCCAACTCTCTTGCTATCTCTCTCAGAATGACCTTCTTGATCCAAACCAGTCAGGTTTCAGGACTGGTCATTCAACTGAGACTGCTCTTCTCTGTGTCACGGAGGCTCTCCGCACTGCTAAAGCTAACTCTCTCTCCTCTGCTCTTGTCCTTCTAGACCTGTCTGCTGCCTTTGATACTGTGAACCATCAGATCCTCCTCTCCACCCTCTCCGAGCTGGGCATCTCCGGCGCGGCTCACTCCTGGATTGCGTCCTACCTGACCGGTCGCTCCTACCAAGTGGCGTGGCGAGAAGCTGTCTCCGCACCACGTGCTCTCACCACTGGTGTCCCCCAGGGCTCAGTTCTAGGCCCTCTCCTATTCTCCCTATACACCAAGTCACTTGGCTCTGTCATATCCTCACATGGCCTCTCCTATCATTGCTACGCTGACGATACACAACTAATCTTCTCCTTTCCCCCTTCTGATAACCAGGTGGCGAATCGCATCTCTGCATGTCTGGCAGACATATCAGTATGGATGACGGATCACCACCTCAAGCTGAACCCTGGCAAGACGGAGCTGCTCTTCCTCCCGGGGAAGGACTACCCGTTCCATGATCTCGCCATCACGGTTGACAACTCCGTTGTGTCCTCCTCCCAGAGTGCGAAGAGCCTTGGCCGTGACCCTGGACAACACCCTGTCGTTCTCCGCTAACATCAAGGCGGTGACCCGATCCTGCAGGTTCATGCTCTACAACATTCGGAGAGTACGACCCTGCCTTACACAGGAAGCGGCACAGGTCCTAATCCAGGCACTTGTCATCTCCCGTCTGGATTACTGCAACTCGCTGTTGGCAGGGCTCCCTGCCTGTGCCATTAAACCCCTACAACTCATCCAGAATGCCGCAGCCCGTCTGGTGTTCAACCTTCCCAAGTTCTCTCACGTCACCCCCGCTCCTCCGCACACTCCACTGGCTTCCAGTTGAAGCTCGCATCTGTTACAAGACCATGGTGCTTGCCTATGGAGCTGTGAGGGGAACGGCACCTCCGTACCTTCAGGCTCTGATCAGTCCCTACACCCAAACGAGGGCATTACGTTCATCCACCTCTGGCCTGCTGGCTCCCCTTCCTCTGCGGAAGCATAGTTCCCGCTCAGCCCAGTCAAAACAGTTCGCTGCTCTGGCACCCCAATGGTGGAACAAGCTCCCTCACGACGCCAGGACAGCGGAGTCACTCACCACCTTCCGGAGACATTTGAAACCCCACCTCTTTAAGGAATACCTGGGATAGGATAAAGTAATCCTTCTAACCCCCCCCCAAAAAAAAAACAATTGTAAAGTGGTTATCCCACTGGCTATAGGGTGAATGCACCAATTTGTAAGTCGCTCTGGATAAGAGCGTCTGCTAAATGACGTAAATGTAAATGTAAATGTAAATGACTACAGTTGTAACGCTGTCATCAATACAGTTGGAACGCTGTCATCGACTACAGTTGGAACGCTGTCATCGACTACAGTTGGAACGCTGTCATCGACTACAGTTGTAACGCTGTCATCGACTACAGTTGGAACGCTGTCATCGACTACAGATGTAACGCTGTCATCGACTACAGTTGTAACGCTGTCATCGACTACAGTTGTAACGCTTTCATCGACTACAGTTGTAACGCTGTCATCGACTACAGTTGGAACGCTGTCATCGACTACAGTTGTAACGCTGTCATAGACTACAGTTGGAACGCTGTCATCGACTACAGTTGTAACGCTTTCATCGACTACAGTTGTAACGCTGTCATCGACTACAGTTGTAACGCTGTCATCGACTACAGTTGGAACGCTGTCATCGACTACAGTTGGAACGCTGTCATCGACTACAGTTGTAACGCTGTCATCGACTACAGTTGGAATGCTGTCATCGACTACAGTTGGAATGCTTTCATCGACAGAATTAAGTTTTTCCTCCATGTTTTCTTCTGTGTTCTGAAATGTTGTGAACTAGCATACGGAAGAACTCTGCAATATGTGTCCTACCTGGTCGGAAAACAGTGACGAACATAACAAACACAAGTGCCCTTCTACGGGCATGTGGAGGGAAGGTTTTTGAAATGTAACATCCAATGACAATGTAGACACTATAATCCAGCGGCCAATATTCTAGCCGTTTCGGGTTATACAAAATTCTCCAGACACCCAAAAGAGGCGTGACAGCAATGTGATTTTGGAGGTATATCATTTTATTATTTCATTTTTTCATTAAGCAGATACTCTTATCCAGAACGACTTACAGTAGTGATTGCATATATTTTCATACTTTTCCGTACTGGTCCCCAATGTAGACACTATAATTCAGTGTTCTAGCCGTACCGGTCCCCAATGTAGACACTATAATCCAGTGTTCTAGCCGTACCGGTCCCCAATGTAGACACTATAATCCAGTGTTCTAGCCGTACCGGTCCCCAATGTAGACACTATAATCCAGTGTTCTAGCCGTACTGGTCCCCAATGTAGACACTATAATCCAGTGTTCTAGCCGTACTGGTCCCCAATGTAGACACTATAATCCAGTATTCTAGCCGTACTGGACCCCAATGTAGACACTATAATCCAGTGTTCTAGCCGTACTGGTCCCCAATGTTGACACTATAATCCAGTGTTCTAGCCGTACTGGTCCCCAATGTAGACACTATAATCCAGTGTTCTAGCCGTACTGGTCCCCAATGTAGACACTATAATCCAGTGTTCTAGCCATACTGGTCCCCAATGTAGACACTATAATCCAGTGTTCTAGCCGTACTGGTACCCAATGTAGACACTATAATCCAGTGTTCTAGCCGTACCGGTCCCCAATGTAGACACTATAATCCAGTGTTCTAGCCGTACTGGTCCCCAATGTAGACACTATAATCCAGTGTTCTAGCTGTACTGGTCCCCAATGTAGACACTAAAATCCAGTGTTCTAGCCGTACTGGTGCCCCAATGTAGACACTATAATCCAGTGTTCTAGCCGTACTGGTCCCCAATGTAGACACTATAATCCAGTGTTCTAGCCGTACTGGTGCCCAATGTAGACACTATAATCCAGTGTTCTAGCCGTACTGGTCCCCAATGTAGACACTATAATCCAGTGTTCTAGCCGTACTGGTGCCCAATGTAGACACTTTAATCCAGTGTTCTAGCCGTACTGGTCCCCAATGTAGACACTATAATCCAGTGTTCTAGCCGTACTAGACCCCAATGTAGACACTATAATCCAGTGTTCTAGCCGTACTGGTGCCCAATGTAGACACTATAATCCAGTGTTCTAGCCGTACCTGGTCCCCAATGTAGACACTATAATCCAGTGTTCTAGCCGTTCTGGTCCCCAATGTAGACACTATAATCCAGTGTTCTAGCCGTTCTGGTCCCCAATGTAGACACTATAATCCAGTGTTCTAGCCGTACTGGTGCCCAATGTAGACACTATAATCCAGTGTTCTAGCCGTACTGGTGCCCAATGTAGACACTATAATCCAGTGTTCTAGCCGTACTGGTCCCCAATGTAGACACTATAATCCAGTGTTCTAGCCGTACCGGTCCCCAATGTAGACACTATAATCCAGTGTTCTAGCCGTACTGGACCCCAATGTAGACACTATAATCCAGTGTTCTAGCCGTACTGGTCCCCAATGTAGACACTATAATCCAGTGTTCTAGCCGTACTGGTCCCCAATGTAGACACTATAATCTAGTGTTCGTAGACACTATAATCTAGTGTTCTAGCCGTACTGGTCCCCAATGTAGACACTATAATCCAGTGTTCTAGCCGTACTGGTCCCCAATGTAGACACTATAATCCAGTGTTCTAGCCGTACTGGTCCCCAATGTAGACACTATAATCCAGTGTTCTAGCCGTATTGGTACCCAATGTAGACACTATAATCCAGTGTTCTAGCCGTACTGGTCCCCAATGTAGACACTATAATCCAGTGTTCTAGCCGTACTGGTCCCCAATGTAGACACTATAATCTAGTGTTCGTAGACACTATAATCTAGTGTTCTAGCCGTACTGGTCCCCAATGTAGACACTATAATCCAGTGTTCTAGCCGTACTGGTCCCCAATGTAGACACTATAATCCAGTGTTCTAGCCGTACTGGTCCCCAATGTAGACACTATAATCCAGTGTTCTAGCCGTATTGGTACCCAATGTAGACACTATAATCCAGTGTTCTAGCCGTATTGGTCCCCTGTGGGAATCAAACCCACAGCGCCATGCTCTACCAACTGAGCCACGCAGGACCTAGCTACCTATGTGACACTACCCTCTACCCAATGTCCCAGCTCAAACTGAGCCTCCACCCAGTAGCCTCTACCCAGTAGCCTCTACCCAGTAGCCTCCACCCAGTAGACTCCACCCAGTAGCCTCCACTCAGTAGCCTCTACCCAGTAGCCTCTACCCAGTAGACTCCACCCAGTAGCCTCCACCCAGTAGCCTCCACTCAGTAGCCTCTACCCAGTAGACTCTACCCAGTAGCCTCTATCCAGTAGGCTCCACCCAGTAGCCTCCACTCAGTAGCCTCTACCCAGTAGCCTCTATCCAGTAGCCTCCACTCAGTAGCCTCTACCCAGTAGACTCTACCCAGTAGCCTCTATCCAGTAGCCTCTACCCAGTAGCCTCTATCCAGTAGACTCTACCCAGTAGCCTCTATCCAGTAGTCTCCACCCAGTAGCCTCCACTCAGTAGCCTCTACCCAGTAGCCTCTACCCAGTAGCCTCCACTCAGTAGCCTCCACCCAGTAGCCTCCACTCAGTAGCCTCTACCCAGTAGACTCTACCCAGTAGCCTCTATCCAGTAGGCTCCACCCAGTAGCCTCCACTCAGTAGCCTCTACCCAGTAGCCTCTATCCAGTAGCCTCCACTCAGTAGCCTCTACCCAGTAGACTCTACCCAGTAGCCTCTATCCAGTAGCCTCTACCCAGTAGCCTCTATCCAGTAGCCTCTACCCAGTAGTCTCTACCCAATAGCCTTCACCCAGTAGCCTTCACCCAGTAGCCTCTACCCAGTAGCCTCCACCCAGTAGACTCCACCCAACCCCAAGCTTAGCAACCAAGTAGCCTCTACCCAGTAGCCTCTACCCAGTAGCCTCTACCCAGTAGTCTTCACCCAGTAGCCTCTACCAAGTAGCCTCTACCCAGTAGCCTCTACCCAGTAGCCTCTACCCAGTAGTCTTCACCCAGTAGCCTCTACCAAGTAGCCTCTACCCAGTAGCCTCTACCCAGTAGCCTCTACCCAGTAGACTCTACCCAGTAGACTCCACCCAGTAGCCTCTACCCAGTAGCCTCTACCCAGTAGCCTCTACCCAGTAGCCTCTACCCAGTAGACTCTACCCAGTAGCCTCTACCCAGTAGACTCTACCCAGTAGACTCCACCCAGTAGCCTCTACCCAGTAGCCTCTACCCAGTAGCCTCTATCCAGTAGCCTCTACCCAGTAGTCTCTACCCAATAGCCTTCACCCAGTAGCCTTCACCCAGTAGCCTCCACCCAGTAGACTCCACCCAACCCCAAGCTTAGCAACCAAGTAGCCTCTACCCAGTAGCCTCTACCCAGTATTCTCTACCCAGTAGCCTCTACCCAGTAGACTCTACCCAGTAGCCTCTACCCAGTAGCCTCTACCCAGTAGCCTCCACCCAGTAGTCTCCACCCAGTAGCCTCTACCCAGTAGTCTTCACCCAGTAGCCTCTACCCAGTAGCCTCTACCCAGTAGCCTCTACCCAGTAGTCTCTACCCAGTAGCCTCTACCCAGTAGTCTTCACCCAGTAGCCTCTACCAAGTAGCCTCTACCCAGTAGCCTCTACCCAGTAGCCTCTACCCAGTAGACTCTACCCAGTAGACTCCACCCAGTAGCCTCTACCCAGTAGCCTCTACCCAGTAGCCTCTACCCAGTAGCCTCTACCCAGTAGACTCTACCCAGTAGCCTCTACCCAGTAGACTCTACCCAGTAGACTCCACCCAGTAGCCTCTACCCAGTAGCCTCTACCCAGTAGCCTCTATCCAGTAGCCTCTACCCAGTAGTCTCTACCCAATAGCCTTCACCCAGTAGCCTTCACCCAGTAGCCTCCACCCAGTAGACTCCACCCAACCCCAAGCTTAGCAACCAAGTAGCCTCTACCCAGTAGCCTCTACCCAGTATTCTCTACCCAGTAGCCTCTACCCAGTAGACTCTACCCAGTAGCCTCTACCCAGTAGCCTCTACCCAGTAGCCTCCACCCAGTAGTCTCCACCCAGTAGCCTCTACCCAGTAGTCTTCACCCAGTAGCCTCTACCCAGTAGCCTCTACCCAGTAGCCTCTACCCAGTAGTCTTCACCCAGTATTCTCTACCCAGTAGCCTCTACCCAGTAGCCTCCACCCAGTAGCCTCTACCCAGTAGCCTCTACCCAGTAGCCTCCACCCAGTAGTCTCCACCCAGTAGCCTCTACCCAGTAGTCTTCACCCAGTAGCCTCTACCCAGTAGCCTCTACCCAGTAGCCTCTACCCAGTAGCCTCTACCCAGTAGTCTTCACCCAGTATTCTCTACCCAGTAGCCTCTACCCAGTAGCCTCCACCCAGTAGTCTCCACCCAGTAGCCTCTACCCAGTAGTCTTCACCCAGTAGCCTCTACCCAGTAGCCTCTACCCAGTAGACTCTACCCAGTAGCCTCTACCCAGTAGACTCTATCCAGTAGACTCTACCCAGTAGTCTTCACCCAGTAGCCTCTACCCAGTAGCCTCTACCCAGTAGACTCTACCCAGTAGACTCCACCCAACCCCAAGCTTAGCCACCAAGTAGCCTCCACCCTTCCTACCCAGATTGAGCCTCCACCCAACCAGAAGTGAGCCAGCTTCGAAGCTCCTCTGTTTTCTCACCTGCCCAGGTGCAGATGAGAGATTTGGGGGCTTAACAGAGAGCTGTTTGGTTCTGGTCTCCTTTAACAGAGAGCTGTTTGGTTCTGGTCTCCTGACTGTTCGGTATTTCCCATTATGGACATGCTCGGATGCTCAGGAGAAGGAGAAGCATGCTTGGATGTATTTCTTCTACCACACAAACGATTCTCAACAGTAACTGAATGAGTGGTCGTACTGGTAATACCAATGTCTGTCACCACATTTCTTGTTGCTCAATTTAAGAATAAGATATTTTTCTCTTCACCAGATATCAGACTCTTCTGACAGTATCTGAGTTGTGACATCATCCGTCCCCTCTCTCTGTGTTCCAGGTATTCCAGTGAAGGATTATGGGTAGTTTTAAGGGCCATGCGTTGCCGGGTAGTTTCTTCCTGATCGCGGGCCTGTGGTGGGCGGGAAAGTACTCTCTATGGTACGCCACCCGCAGGAACAAGAGTCTGGGCTCCACCTCCACCCGCCTGGCCAGCCGATCCACACAGCGCCGCCTGGAAGTCATCGAGGGATCCGTCACCCTTTTCTTCTCTGTGGTTGGTGAGCATCAACACCCTGAGCATCCACATGATAGATGTTTTTTTTATCGCTTTGGTTAAATTTTCACAACTCTTAGTACAAAACTCAAAACAGATCATCAAAAAGGCAGTTGTTTCAAAACTCAAAGCACATTTAAAGGCAATGCTACCAAATACTAATTGAGTGTATGTAAACTTCTGACCCACTGGGAATGTGATGAAATAATTAAAAGCTGAAATAAATCACTCTCTCTACTATTATTTTGACATTTCACATTCTTAAAATAAAGTGGTGATCCTATCTGACCTAAGACAGGGAAGTTTTACTAGGATTAAATGTCAGGAATTATGAAAAACTGAGTTTAAATGTATTTGGCTAAGGTGTATGTAAACTTCCGACTTCAACTGTATACTCCAATGTACTACTATAATGATGGCTATTCTGATTTAACTTCAGAATAAGTTACAAAAATAAATCTCTATGTAACAAATCAAATCACTTTACTAAAATTGCATTGGGCAATACAGTACTGTAAAACTGTAATATATGCCATTTACATAGCAGAAACTTTATCCAAAATGACAACAGTCCACACATTTTGGTATGTGACCCCAAGGGGAGGGGGGGGGGGGGGGTTCTCCCGGCGCTGCTGACGGCTATTTTGCTCATACAGGAGTAGTAAAGGCCCAGTGCACTACTTTTGTGAAGAAAGAAATGCATTTAAAAAAAATACATATTTTTTTATATATACAGCGCATTCGGAAAGTATTCAGACCCCTTGACTTTTCCCACATTTTGTTACGTTTAAGCCTTATTCTAAAATTTATTAAATTGTTGTTTTTCTCTCATCAATCGACACACAATACCCCATAGTGACAAAGCAAAAACAGGTTTTTAGACATTTGTGCAAATTTATTAAAAATGAAAAACGTAAATATCACATTTACATAAGTATTCAGACCTTTTACTCAGTACTTTGTTGAAGAACCTTTTGGCAACGATTACAGCCTCGAGTCTTCTTGGGTATGATGCTACAAGCTTGGCACACCTGTATTTGGGGAGTTTCTCCCATTCTTCTCTGCAGATCCTCTCAAGCTCTGTCAGGTTGGATGGGGAGCGTTGCTGCACAGCTATTTTCAGGTCTCTCCAGAGATGTTCGATTGGGTTCAAGTCCGGACTCTGGCTGGGCCACTCAAGGACATTCAGAGACTTGTCTCGAAGCCACTCCTGCATTGTCTTGGCTGTGTGCTTAGGGTTGTTGTCCTGTTGGAAGGTGAACCTTCGCCCCAGTCTGAGGTCCTGAGCGCTCTGGAGCAGGTTTTCATCAAGGATCTCTCTGTACTTTGCTCCGTTCATCTTTGCCTTGATCCTGAATAGTCTCCCTGCCGCTGAAAAACATCCCCACAGCATGATGCTGCCACCACCATGCTTCACCGTAGGGAGGGTGCCAGGTTTCCTCCAGACGTGACGCTTGGCATCCAGGCCAAAGAGTTCAATCTTGGTTTCATCAGACCAGAGAAACTTGTTTCTCATAGTCTTAGAGTCTTTAGGTGCCTTTTGGCAAACTCCAAGCGGGCTGTCATGTGCCTTTTACTGAGGAGCGGCTTCTGTCTGGCCACTCTACCATAAAGGCCTGATTGGTGGAGTGCTGTAGAGATGGTTGTCCTTCTGGAAAGTTCTCCCATTTCCACAGAGGAACTCTGGAGCTCTGTCAAAGTGGCCATCGGGTTGTTGGTCACCTCCCTGACCAAGGCCCTTCTCCCCTGATTGCTCAGTTTGGCCGGGGCGGGCAGCTCTTCCATTTAAGAATGATGGAGGCCACTGTGTTCTTGGGGACCTTCAATGGTGCAGACATTTTTTGGTACCCTTCCCCAGATCTGTGCCTCGACACTGCTGTCTCGGAGCTCTACGGACAATTCCTTCGACCTCATGGCTTGGTTTTTGCTCTGACATGCACTGTCAACTGTGGGACCTTATATAGACATGTGTGTGCCTTTCCAAATCATGTCCAATCAATTTAATTTACCACAGGTGGACTCCAATCAAGTTGTAGAAACATCTCAAGGATGATCAATGGAAACAGCATGCACCTGTGCTCAATTTCGAGTCTCATAGCAAAGGGTCTGAATACTTATGTAAATAAGGTGTTTCCGTTTTTTATTTGTAATACATTTGCTAAAATGTCTACAAACCTGTTTTTGCTTTGTCATTATGGGGTATTGTGTGTAGATTGCTGAGGACATTTTTTTGTTTAATCGATTTTAGAATAATTCTGTAACGTAACAATGTGGAAAAAGTCAAGGGGTCTGAATACTTTCCGAAGGCACTGAACAAAAATATAAACTTAACATGTAAAGTGTTAGTCCCATGTTTCATGAGCGGAAATAAAAGATCCCAGAAATGTTCTATACGCACAAAACACTTGTTTCTCTCAAAGTTTGTGCACAATTCTTTTTCTCCTTTGCCAAGATAATTACATTTACGTCATTTAGCAGACGCTCTTATCCAGAGCGACTTACAAATTGGTGCATTCACCTTATAGCCAGTGGGATAACCACTTTACAATATGTTTTTTTTTTTCTTTCTTTCTTTGGGGTGGGGTAAGGGGGGGTAGAAGGATTACTTTATCCTATCCCAGGTATTCCTTAAAGAGGTGGGGTTTCAAATGTCTCCGGAAGGTGGTGAGTGACTCCGCTGTCCTGGCGTCGTGAGGGAGCTTGTTCCACCATTGGGGTGCCAGAGCAGCGAACAGTTTTGACTGGGCTGAGCGGGAACTATGCTTCCGCAGAGGAAGGGGAGCCAGCAGGCCAGAGGTGGATGAACGCAATGCCCTCATTTGGGTGTAGGGACTGATCAGAGCCTGAAGGTACGGAGGTGCCGTTCCCCTCACAGCTCCGTAGGCAAGCACCATGGTCTTGTAGCAGATGCGAGCTTCAACTGGAAGCCAGTGGAGTGTGCGGCGGAACGGGGTGACGTGAGAGAACTTGGGAAGGTTGAACACCAGACGGAATGCGGCATTCTGGATGAGTTGTAGGGGTTTAATGGCACAGGCATCCACCTGACAGGTGTGGCAAATCAAGAAACTGATTAAACAGCATGATCATTACACAGGTGTTCCTTGTGCTGGGGACAATAAAAGGCCACTCAAAAATGTGCAGTTTTGTCACACAACACAATGCCACAGATGTCTCAGGTTTTGAGGGAGCGCGCAATTGGCATGCTGACTGCAGGAATGCCCACCAGAGCTGTTGCCAGAGAATTGAATGTTCACTCACAACTGCAGACCACGTTAACCACGCCAGCCCAGGACCTCCGGCTTCTTCACCTGCAGACCACGTGTATGGCGTCAAATAAAATGGTATTGGTCGCATACACATATTTATCAGATGTTATTGCGGATGTCAACGTTGTGAACAGAGTGCCCCATGTTGGCGGTGGGGTTATGGTATGGGAAGGCATAAGCTTCGGACAATGAACACAATCACATTTTATCGATGGCAATTTGAATGCACAGAGATACCGTGACGAGATCCTGAGGCCCATTGTGAGGCCCATTTTGTTTAAGGTATCTGTGACCAACAGATGTATATCTGTATTCCCAGTCATGTGAAGTTCATAGATTAGGGCCTAATGAATTTATTTCAATTGACTGATTTCCTTATATGAACTGTAACTCAGTAAAATCTCTGAAATTGTTGCATGTTGCGTTTATATTTTTGTTCAGTAAATATTTGATTTCTATTATTGGTATAGAAATTATGGAAATGTGATGTTCAGTCAATTTTAATAGATAGTGCAAGTGTGAAATGTGAAAACAGTGTAATGTGCTGTAATTTACAGTACTGTAGCATACTACGTTCAAAGGGCTATTTTTAAGCATGTATCTGTCACGTATTCACCGGGAGTCAGGAAGCAGAAGGAGAGTTTAATAATGAAGAATGCAGATTTTTTTTAAACTTGCGAAGACTACAGAACGTGAATGAAAACAAACCAATACTGCTTTATGACTGAAGCTACTGAGGGCTAAATAAAGGGAAGGTCATCAAGGTAATGATGAAGTCCAGGTGTGCATAATGATGGTTGCCAGGACCGGCGACGTCGAGCGCTGGAGAGGGGGAGGGGGAGTGGGAGTAGGCATGACATTACCTGGTCAGGAGGACGGCCGTGAGGGCGAGGAGCGGGCCTGTCAGCGGAGATGGAAATCCCAGGACGATGTTGCGGTCCAGGATGTCGGCCACCGGGCCTCAACAGCGCTCCTCTGGACCTTACCCCTCCCAGTTCACCAGGTACTGAAGCCGACCCCCACGACATCGGGAGTCCAGCAGGGACCTGACGGCATAGGCAGGGATCCCATTGATGTCCAGGGGAGGAATAGGGGTGTCGCAGGGGATGGCATCAGCCAGAGGACCAGGAACCATGAGGAGGGAAACATGTAGTTGGTGGGGAGTTGTAAACGGTACGTTACCTCGTTGACCCTCCGGAGGACCTTGAAGGGCCCCACAAACTGGGGGCTCAGCTTCCGGCAAGGCAGAAGGAGCAGGAGGTTCCTGTTGAAGAGCCAGACGCGATCACCAGGATGGAACACAGGAGCCTCACTGCGGTAGCGATCCACCTGCTCCTTCGAAACCACCCGTCCACTGCAGGGGCTTCGGTCTGGCTCTGGGTCCATGGGCCCAGGGCCGGCTGATACCGCAGGACGCACTGGAAGGGAGTCAGCCCGGTGGAGGAGTGATGAAGTGAGTTCTGGGCGTACTCTGCCCAGGGAAGGAACCGGGCCCACTCCCGCTGCCGCTCCTGGCAGTGACTCCTCAGGAACCTCCCCAGCTCCTGATTGGTCCTCTCCACCTGCCCGTTGGACTGAGACCGGGACCCGGATGTGAGGCTGGCCATGGCCCCCAGCTTCTCCATGAAGGCTTTCCATTCCCACGAAGTGAATTGAGGGCCACAGTCGGAGACGATGTCCTCCAGAAGGCCATAGTGCCGGAAGACCTGCAGGAACAGTGCCTCAGTAACCTGGAGAGCGGTAGGGAGACCAGAGAGAGGGATAAAACAGCAGGATTTAGAGAATCTGTCTCCAACAACCATAATGGTGGTGAAACCATCAGACGGAGGGAGATCAGTAACGAAATCTATGGACATATGGGACCAAGGCCGCTGAGGCACGGGAAGGTGAAGGAGTTTCTCTGCCGGAGCATGCCGGGGAGATTTTGTTTGTGACATAGCGGGCGACGTCCTGTGCCAAGGTGGGCCACCAGTACTTTGTGGAGATGGATTGAATGGTGCGGGTGAAACCTGGGTGTTCAGCGGCGAGGGATGTGTGCGCCCAGGTCAGCAGCCAATCCTTCACCCCCGTGGGGACATAGAGGCGCTCAGGAGGACAGGTAGCAGGAGCAGGTTCCCTCTCCAGAGCCTGGCGGATGTCCACATCTACGTCCTAAAACACAGGGCCAATGATACGGTAGGACAGAATGATGAGCTGGAGGGCACTCACAGGACTCTCAACTGACGTGGAACCACAAGGTAAGGGAAAGCAGGTCTTCCTGCATCCTGGTGCCCAGGCTGTGATTTCCATCCTCGACCAGGATATTGGTGGGGTTATGACGTTGGAGCCACGGGAGGCCGAGGATGACTTTGTGAACCCGTGCAGTGGTGATGAGGAAGGGAAGGCTTTCCTTTCTTGGTGGTGGGGTCCCACGGTGAGGGTCAGTGGTACTGTGATGTGCGTGATAGTGCCGGATCCCAATGGTTGATTATCCAGGGCTTGGACCGGAAAAGGAGAGGAGAGCGGGTATGAGGTGATGTTCAGGGAGGAGACAAGGGTCTGGTCGATGAAATTCCCTGCGGCACCGGAGTCCACTAGAGCAGTAGAGACAACACCTGAGGGACAGCCAGCCAGTGAAATGGAAACCAGGAAGGGTTTGGCGGAAAACGATGAAGAAGGAATACTCACGCCTACCCTGGGAGACGGATGATCACGGGGCCGTCCCCCTGCACCAGTGGACCTCTGGTTGGGTCATACCGGACACCGCTGGAGCCGGTGCCCCATCTGGCATCAATAGGAACACAGCCCCAGCTGCTCCGGCGACACCGCTCTGCCGCGGAGAGGTGTGTGACCCCTATCTCCATGGGTTCAGGCTCTGCCTCAGGACGGCCAAAGAAGGAGAGCGAGGGGCGAAGGAGGTGCCGGCGCTCCTGAAGGAGGTTGCCCAGACGGATGGCCATTGCGATGAGTGTGTCCAAGGAAAGGTTGTCGTCCCGGCACGCCAAATCCGTCTGGACCTCCTCGCGCAGTTCTCTACGGAATAGGGTGCAGATCACCGGTTCGTTCCATCCATTTAGAACATTCACCATATACTAGCTGGTGCTGTCTGTAGTTAAACAACAGACTGGTGATGATCAGACAAACTGGGAGTGTTAGGATGTCAATTATGACTTATGAAATTATCATTTTAGGATGAGACATTGTTGCTGTTTCTGGACTGTTGATGGTAATTTATGGCAGAGGGAGACTAGAAGTTTCTAAGAGACCAAGGATCTTTTCTCCGTTTAAGAGAATGGTGATGTTCTGTGTTCCAGGGATGCTGGCGGAGCAGTTTGTAGCAGACGGGCCGCGGCTTCACCTGTATGACTACAGTGAGCATCACTGGGACAGACTCCATAACTGGCAGCACTCCACCATGTATCTCTTCTTTGGCCTGGCTGGAGCCATGTCTCTCATTGTACACACCACCACCGACGCCGCTCCACTGGCCCTCGACAGACTAATGCTGGCCATCGCCTTCTTCATAGAAGGTAAGACGACTGGTGAGACAGAGGAGATGGAGATGTTGTCCTGAGGTAGAGTGCTTTGGTCATTAGCTAGCCACATGCAGTGTTACAGCCATAGAAATAGAATCACCACTAGAATGGACATCCCTATTCAAGTCAATGGGGCTGTAATGCGTGGACTGGCGCTCCATCACGTTACTGATGTTTGTTCTGTGTTTCCCAGGGTTCTTGTTCCTTTACCACCTCCACGGCAGAGCTATGCTAGATGTCCATGTTCACCAGCTGCTGCTGTTCTGTGTGTTTGGAGAGGCCATGGTGTCCTTTCTGGAGGTGTTCCACAGAGGAAACTTTCTGCTGGAGCTGCTGAGAGCATCACTCACCATCCTGCAGGGGAGCTGGTTCTGGCAGGTCAGTCATTCCCTTTACAGACCAGGGGGGTAGGGTGTATAGGGAATAGAGGTGCCATATATAGTATATCATAATATGATGCTATATAAGGAATAGGGTGCCAGTGGGGATGCACAGACTATTTCTCTCTTGTGTGTGTTCATGTACAGTGGGGAGAACAAGTATTTGATACACTGCCGATTTTGCAGGTTTTCCTACTTACAAAGCATGTAGAGGTCTGTAATTTGTATCATACGTACAATTAAACTGTGAGAGATGGAATCTAAAACAAAAATCAAGAAAATCACATTGTATGATTTTTAAGTAATTAATTTGCATTTTATTGCATAATCACCTACCAACCAGTAAGAATTCCGGCTCTCACAGACCAGTTAGTTTTTCTTTAAGAAGCCCTCCTGTTCTCCACTCATTACCTGTATTAACTGCACCTGTTTGAACTCGTTACCTGTATAAAAGACACCTGTCCACACACTCAATCAAACAGACTCCAACCTCTCCACAATGGCCAAGACCAGACAGCTGTGTAAGGACATCAGGGATACAATTGTAGACCTGCACAAGCCTGGGATGGGCTACAGGACAATAGGCAAGCAGCTTGGTGAGAAGGCAACAACTGTTGGCGCAATTATAAAGAAATGGAAGAAGTTCAAGATGACGGTCAATCACCCTCGGTCTGGGGCTCCATGCAAGATCTCACCTCGTGGGGCATCAATGATCATGAGGAAGGTGAGGGATCAGCCCAGAACTACACGGCAGGACCTGGTCAATGACCTGAAGAAAGCTGGGACCACAGTCTCAAAGAAAACCATTAGTAACACACTACGCCGTCATAGATTAAAATCCTGCAGCGCACACAAGGTCCCCCTGCTCAAGCCAGCGCATGTCCAGGCCCGTCTGAAGTTTGTCAACTCCAGAGGAGGAATGGGAGAAGGTCATGTGGTCTAATGAGACAAAAATATAGCTTTTTGGTCTAAACTCCACTCGGCGTGTTTGGAGGAAGAAGAAGGATGCGTACAACCCCAAGAACACCATCCCAACCGTGAAGCATAGAGGTGGAAACATCATTCTTTGGGGATGCTTTTCTGCAAAGGGGACAGGACGACTGCACCGTATTGAGGGGAGGATGGATGGGGCCATGTATCGCGAGATCTTGGCCAACAACCTCCTTCCCTCAGTAAGAGCATTGAAGATGGGTCGTGTCTGGGTCTTCCAGCATGACAACAACCCGAAACACACAGCCAGGGCAACTAAGGAGTGGCTCCGTAAGAAGCATCTCAAGGTCCTGGAGTGGCCTAGCCAGTCTCCAGACCTGAACCCAATAGAAAATCTTTGGAGGGAGCTGAAAGTCCGTATCACCCAGCGACAGCCCTGAAACCTGAAGGATCTGGAGAAGGTCTGTATGGAGGAGTGGGCCAAAATCCCTGCTGCAGTGTGTGCAAACCTGGTCAAGACCTACAGGAAACGTATGATCTCTGTAATTGCAAACAAAGGTTTCTGTACCAAATATTAAGTTCTGCTTTTCTGATGTATCAAATACTTATGTCATGCAATAAAATGCTAATGAATTACTTAAAAATCATACAATGTGATTTTCTGGATGTTTGTTTTAGATTCCGTCTCTCACAGTTGAAGTGTACCTATGATAAATTACAGACCTCTACATGCTTTGTAAGTAGGAAAACCTGCAAAATCGGCAGTGTATCAAATACTTGTTCTCCCCACTGTATGTGTCTGATGTAGAGTTGAAGTAGAGGACTAAACTCTAATCAAACACTCTATAACAGCATTCTAATGTTAAAGTCCCAAAGTCATTGTGTTTGTCACAGCTTTAAGTAACAGTTTCAGTCAGTGGTCAAGAAGGCTACTGTGGTCAAGTAGGCTACTGTGGTCAAGTAGGCTTCAGTGCTGGCGCCGGAGGGGATGGCTGCTGTTTTATGGACTCTTAACCAACGTGCTATTTTGTGTGTTTTTTTTCCGCATTGTTTGTAACTTATTTTGTACATAATGTTGCTGCTACCGTCTCTTATGACCGAAAAGAGCTTCTGGACATCAGAACAGCGATTACTCACCTTGAACTGGACAAAACATTTTTCTTTAATGAGTCGGACAAGAGGGATTTGCTCCAGACACCCGACAGGGCCCGTCATTCGCAGTAGAAAGAAAAGGAGATATCGCGGAAGGAGATCGGGGTGCTTGGTAAGGAGCCGGCGACGAGTGGCTAATCTGCCTTTGCCATTGATACTATTGGCCAATTTACAATCGCTTGATAATAAAGTGGACGAACTACAGCCACGAATATCCTACCAACGGGACATTAAAAACTGTAATATCTTATGTTTCACAGAGTCGTGGCTGAACAAAGACATGAATAACATACAGCTGGAGGGTTATACACTGTATTGGCAGAATAGAACAGCAGCCTCTGGTAAGACAAGGGGTGGCGGTCTATGTATATTTGTAAACACCAGCTGGTGCACGATATCTAAGGAAGTCTCGATGTTTTGCTCGCCTGAGGTAGAGTATCTCATTATAAGCTGTAGACCACACTATTTACCAAGAGAGTTTTCATCTATATTCTTCGTAGCTGTCTATTAAGCACCACAAACCGATGTTGGCACTAAGACTGCACTCAATGAACTGTATACGGTCATAAGCAAACAGGAAAACGCTCATCCAGAGGCGGCGCTCCTAGTGGCCGGAGACTTTAATGCAGGGAAACTTAAATCCATTCTACCTAATTTCTACCAGCATGTTAAATGTGCAATCAGAGGGAAAAAACTCTAGACCACCTTTACTCCACACACAGAGACGCATACAAAGCTCTCCCTCGCCCTCCATTTGGCAAATCTGACCATATTTCTAATCTACTGATTCCTGCTTACAATCAAATTAAAGCAGGAAGCACCAGTGACACGGTCAATAAAAAAGTGATCAGATGAAGCAGATGCTAAGCTACAGGACTGTTTTGCTAGCACAGACTGGAATAAGTTCTGGGATTCTTCCGATGGCATTGAGGAGTACACCACATAAGTCACTGGCTTCGTCAATAAGTGCATCAATGACGTCGTCCCCACAGTGACTGTACGTACATACCCCAACCAGAAGCCATGGATTACAGGCAACATCCGCACTAAGCTAAAGGGTAGAGCTGCCGCTTTCAAGGAGCGGGACACTAATCCAGACGTTTATAAGAAATCCCGCTATAACCTCAGACGAACCATCAAACAGGCAAAGCGTAAATACAGGACTAAGATTGAAAACTATTACAGACTACAAAGGGAAGCATAGCCGTGAGCTGCCCAGTCACAGAGAGAGAGAAGGAGAGGGGTACTGCCCAGTGAGACGAGCCTACCAGATGAGCTAAATTACTTCTATGCTCGCTTCAAGGCAAGTAACACTGAAACATGCATGAGATTATCAGCTGTTCTGGACGACTGTGTGATCACGCTCTCCGTAGTCGATGTGAGTAAGACCTTTAAACAGGTCAACATTCACAGACAGATTACCAGGACGTGTACTCCGAGCATGCGCTGACCAACTGGCAAGTGTTTTCACTGACATTTTCAACCTCTCCCTGTCTGAGTCTGTAAACCAGCATGTTTCAAGCAGACCACCATAGTCCCTGTGCCCAAGGACACTAAAGTAACCTGCCTAAATGACTACCGACCCATAGCACTCATGTCTGTAGCCATGAAGTGCTTTGAAAGGCTGGTCATGGCTCACATCAACACCATTATCCCAGAAATCCTAGACCCACTCCAATTTGCATACCGCCCCAACAGATCCACAGATGATGCAATCTCTATTGCACTCCACACTGCCCTTTCCAGACCTGGACAAAAGGAACACCTATGTAAGAATGATATTCATTGACTACAGCTCAGCGTTCAACACCATAGTGCCCTCAAAGCTCATCACTAAGCTAAGGACCATGGGACTAAACACCTCCCTCTGCAACTGGATCCTGGACTTCCTGACGGGCCGCCCCCAGGTGGTAAGGGTAGGTAACAACACATCCGCCACGCTGATCCTCAACACTTGGGCACCTCAGGGGTGCGTGCTCAGTCCCCTCCTGTACTTCCTGTTCACTCATGACTGCATGGCCAGGCACGACTCCAACAAAATCATTAAGTTTGCCGATGACACAACAGTGGTAGGCCTGATCACCAACAATGACGAGACAGCCTATAGGGAGGAGGTCAGAGACCTGGCCGTGTGGTGCCAGGACAACAACCTCTCCCTTAACATGATCAAGACAAACGAGATGATTGTGGACTACAGGAAAAAGAAGAGGACCGAGCACGCCCCCATTCTCATCGACGGGGCTATGTGAGAATGCTATTCATTGACTCCAGCTCAGCGTTCAACACCATAGTGCCCTCAAAGCTCATCACTAAGCTATGGACCCTGGGACTAAACACCTCCCTCTGCAACTGGATCATGGACTTCCTGACGGGCCGCCCCCAGGTGGTAAGGGTAGGTAAGAACACATCTGCCAACCTCTCCCTCAACGTGCTCAAGGCAAAGGAGATGATTGTGGACTACAGGGAAAAAAAGAGGACTGAGCACGCCCCCATTCTCATCGCCGGGGCTGTAGTGGAGACGGTTGAGAGCTTCAAGTTCCTTGGTGTCCACATCACCAACAAACTAACATTGTCCAAGCACACCAAGACAGCCGTGAAGAGGACACGACAAAACCTATTCCCCCTAAGGATACTGAAAAGATTTGGCATGGGTCTTCAGATCCTCAACAGGTTCTACAGCTGCACCATCGAGAGCATGCTGACTGGTTGCATCACTGCCTGGTATGGCAACTGCTCGACCTCCGACCGCAAGGCACTACAGAGGGTACATCACTGGGGCCAAACTTCCTGCCATCCAGGACCTCTATACCAGGCGGTGTCAGAGGAAGGCCCTATAAATTGTCAAAGACTCCAGCCAGCCTAGTCATAGACTGTTCTCTCTGCTACCGCACGGCAAGCGGTACCGGAGCGCCAAGTCTAGGTCCAAGAGGCTTTTAAACAGCTTCTACCCCCAAGCCATAAGACTCCTGAACATCTAATCAAATTGCTACCCAGACTATTTGCATTGTCCCCCCCCCCCCCCCCCCCTCCTTTTACGCTGCTGCTACTCTCTGTTTATTATCTATGCATAGTCACTGTAATAACTCTACCTACATGTACATATTACCTCAATTACCTCGACTAACCGGTGCCCCCGCACATTGACTCAGTACTGGTACCCCCTGTATGTAGCCTCGCTATTGTTATTTTTACTTCTGCTCTTTAATTATTTGTTACTTTTATTTCGTATTCTTTTATATTGCAATTTTTTTATTTTATGGGGGTATTCTTTCTTAAAATGCATTGTTGGTTAAGGACTTGTAAGTAAGCATTTCACTGTTGTATTCGGCGCATGTGAGAACATTTTATTTTTATTTTATTTGTGGCTATTTGATTATAATTTAGGCCTACCAGGGTGGCTTACCATCAAAAATAATGGAGAAAATGCATCCCATAACATTTTTACATGGAAATAGCTGTTCTATCATTCAGCCTACAGTAGCAGCCAATGTGTGGTGTTCAATGTAGACCTACATTCCATGAGACTTTTGAAAAAAACATGCAGGGCTTGACATTAACCTGTTTATCCACTTGTCCTTCAGACAAGGAGGTGACTGAAAAGGTTGTGTTGTTTGATGCAAGAAACCACTTTACAAAATAAAATACATTATTATTCCCATACCAATATTAGAGAATCAGACAAATTATGCTAACCTCTGCCTATTGGCTACTTAGTTTATTCAAGCCTGTCTCAAAATACAACACTGCCCCTTTAAGACAAAAAAAAGGTTTTTACCCAACTAGCTTTTCAAAGATGGCTAGAAATGTACACGTTTTGTGCTCTTGAAGGAAGCAACCACTCCCCATTGCTGACTATAAATGATCTATAACTGGGCTAATAACTCACTAACTAGCAAAGGATATGAACAAATGTTCACACATGGCTACATGCAGCTCTCACTTTGATCTCAAAACAAGCTCATCTACTCACGACCGCTCATGCTGTAAACACGGTCCAGTTCACAGTGAATGGCACAGAGTCATATATGGTAATAGTCGATTTGCATATAGGCCTATTACAGCTCTGGTCGGTTGTGCCGCACCCGTCTGTGTAGAGTACGGGCCTGAGTCATGCGTGTCAATGCAATAGAATCCTACTCCGATGCGTTCTGCCTGCAACAAAATCTCTTGCATAGTTCGTTTTGTTTCGGTATGTCATTGAAAGTGGCTAATATTGCGTTGATTCGGTCACAATTCCCACAGTAAAGGGAAATGTTGATAGTGTTAACTAAGGGGGAAAACGCAAGAAAGTTGAGTGAAGTTCAATCTTGTGTTTCTCTGCACAGGCTGATATTTCTTCTGAGAGCTTAGAAGGAACATTGGTTAGAACCCCATCAGTAAAATTTTCAGGTCTTCAGGTCTTCAGGTCTTCAGGTCTCAGGCTCATCACATGCGTGGATCCTTCTGCTTCTGATTGCCACAGAAATTGTTGTTGTTATGCAGTAAGCCTGATTTAGAACCCAGTCAGTTAAATTGGTGCCCTGATCTCTGAGTACATTTACATGTACATCATTTAGCAGACGCTCTTATCCAGAGCGACTTACAAATTGGTGCATTCAACTTATGATAGCAAGTTGGAGAATCACTTTTCTTCTTTTTTTATGGGGTTTGGGGGGGTAGACGGATTACTTTATCCTATGCCAGGTATTCCTTAAAGAGGTGATTTTTCAAGTGTCTCCGGAAAGTGGTGAGTGACTCCGCTGTCCTGGCGTCGTGAGGGAGCTTGTTCCACCATTGGGGTGCCAGAGCAGCGAACAGTTTTGACTGGGCTGGGCGGAACTGTGCTTCCGCACAGGTAGGGGGGCCAGCAGGCCAGAGGTGGATGAACGCAATGCCCTCGTTTGGGTGTAGGGACTGATCAGAGCCTGAAGGTACGGAGGTGCCGTTCCCCTCACAGCTCCGTAGGCAAGCACCATGGTCTTGTAGCAGATGCGAGCTTCAACTGGAAGCCAGTGGAGTGTGCGGAGGAGCGGGGTGACGTGAGAGAACTTGGGAAGGTTAAACACCAGACGGGCTGCAGCATTCTGGATAAGTTGTAGGGGTTTAATGGCACAGGCGGGGAGCCCAGCCAACAGCGAGTTGCAGTAATCCAGACGGGAGATGACAAGTGCCTGGATTAGGACCTGTGCCGCTTTCTGTGTAAGGTAGGGTCATACTCTGCGAATGTTGTAGAGCATGGAGAAAGGAGAAAATGAATTGTGTGTCGTCTGCGTAGCAATGATAGGAGAGCCCATGTGAGGATATGACAGAGCCAAGTGACTTGGTGTATAGAGAGAATAGGAGAGGGCCTAGAACTGAGCCCTGGGTGACACCAGTGGTGAGAGCACGTGGTGCGGAGACAGATTCTCGCCACGCCACCTGGTAGGATCGACCTGTCAGGTAGGACGCAATCCAAGAGTGAGCAGCGCCGGAGATGCCCAACTCGGAGAGGGTGGAGAGGAGGATCTGATGGTTCACAGCATCAAAGGCAGCGGAAAGGTCTAGAAGGATAAGAGAAGAGGAGAGAGAGTTAGCTTTAGCAGTGCGGAGAACCTCCGTGACACAGAGAAGAGCAGTCTCAGTTGAATGACCAGTCTTGAAACCTGACTGGTTTGGATCAAGAAGGTAATTCTGAGAGAGATAGCAGGAGAGTTGGCTAGAGACGGCACGCTCAAGAGTTCTGGAGAGAAAAGAAAGAAGGGATACTGGTCTGTAGTTGTTGACATCGGAGGGATCGAGTGTAGGTTTTTTGAGGAGGGGTGCAACTCTTGCTCTCTTGAAGACGGAAGGGACATGGCCAGCGGTCAAGGATGAGTTTATGAGCGAGGTGAGGTAAGGGAGAAGGTCTCCGGAAATGGTCTGGAGAAGAGAGGAGGGGATAAGGTCAAGCGGCAGGTTGTTGGGCGGCCGGCCGTCACAAGTCCCAAGATTTCATCTGGAGAGAGAGGGTAGAAAGAAGTCAAAGCATAGGGTAGGGCAGTGTGAGCAGGACCAGCGGTGTCATTTGACTTAATAAATGAGGATCGGATGTCGTCAACCTTCTTTTCAAAATGGTTGACGAAATCATCCACAGAGAGGGAGGAGGGAGGAGGAGGATTCAGCAGGGAGGAGAAGGTGGCAAAGAGCTTCCTAGGGTTAGAGGCAGAGGCTTGAAATTCAGAGTGGTAGAAAGTGGCTTTGGCAGCGGAAACAGAGGAAGAGAATGTAGAGAGGAGGGAGTGAAAAGATGACAGGTCCGCAAGGAGTCTAGTTTTCCTCCATTTCTGCTCGGCTGCCCGGAGCCCTCTTCTGTGAGCTCGCAATGAGTCGTCAAGCCACGGAGCAGGAGGGGAGGACTGAGCCGGCCGGGAGGATAGGGGACATAGAGAGTCAAAAGATGCAGAAAGGGAGGAGATTTACCTGGAGGGCGATAAATGACAAGGATGTTAAGCTTGAATGGGCTAGTGACTGTGACAGCATGGAATTCAAATGAGGAGATAGACAGATGGGTCAGGCGAAAAAGAGAGAATGTCCACTTGGGAGAGATGAGGATTCCTGTGCCACCGCCGCGCTGACCAGATGCTCTCGGGGTATGCGAGAAACACATGATCAGACGAGGAAAGAGCAATAGGAGTAGCAGTGTTTTCTGTGGTAATCCATGTTTCCGTCAGCGCCAAGAAGTCGAGGGACTGGAGGGTAGCATAGGCTGAGATGATCTCTGCCTTGTTGGCTGCAGAACGGCAGTTCCAGAGGCTGCCGGAGACCTGGAACTCCACGTCGGTTGTGCGCGCAGGGACCACCAGGTTAGAGAGGCAGCAGCCACGTGGTGTGAAGCGTTTGTATGGCCTGTGCAGAAAGGAGAGAACAGGGATAGACAGAGGCATAGTTGACAGGCTACAGAAAATGGCTACAATAATGCAAAGGAGATCGGAATGAAATGAACTAAACATCTGGGAAAGCGAGAGAGCAGGACCTCCCTCACTTACGTTTCACTGAAACACCCAAATATAACTCTCCCAACTTCCACCTCAGAAACTATAATTGTTGTAAACTACAGCGGTTCAATGTTTTCTAGGAATATACTAACTTAGTTTATTCAGCTAGCTAACTTGGTACAGTATTCTTCCGTGAAAACCGTCCAGGGCACCTAGTCATATGACGCCACAGCCAGCTAGCATGCCGGCCTCCAACAACACGGTTTAGCGCCAATACTCGGCCACAACAAACCACCAGTGTGTCAACACGCCAAGCAGATCATTCGTGTCCGTAACTAACGTTGTGGGTTAGTCCCGACAGCTTGAGCGAGTCCGTCGTCAACTTATTCAGCCAGTTAGTTAGCTAGAATAGTTAGCATACTAGCTAGCCATTGC
This sequence comes from Coregonus ussuriensis, assembly GCA_031479575.1. Lineage (NCBI taxonomy): Eukaryota > Metazoa > Chordata > Actinopteri > Salmoniformes > Salmonidae > Coregonus > Coregonus ussuriensis. The sequence continues at coordinate 64,639,571 of CM062483.1, read as the reverse complement.
TTTCTGCCAACGAAGAAACCCGTCCTCCCACGGCACGAACACACAGAGAAAGCCAAGCTAACGTTAACTAGTCACCCATGTCCCGAATTCCCTTGAACGACTCTGGCTACCAGTATGTAGAAACAAAACCCAAATGTAGGTTATAACTTACCCCTAGCAGCTACTAGTTTAGTAGCTATCCAGGTAGCAACAAGCTTTTCAACTAGCTGGCTAGCTATATGATGCCATTTACATCTAATTTAGCCAGCTGTTCAACTAGCTGGCTAGCTATATGATGCAATTTACATCTAATTTAGCCAGCTGTTCAACTAGCTGGCTAGCTAGATGATGCCATTTACATCTAATTTAGCCAGCTGTTCAACTAGCTGGCTAGCTATATGATGCCATTTACATCTAATTTAGCCAGCTGTTCAACTAGCTGGCTAGCTATATGATGCCATTTACATCTAATTTAGCCAGCTGGTAATTATGACGTTAAATGTTTGCTAAATCTAGCTAGTTATCTTGCATTGCCATTGTTTGGCTGGAAGCAGGTTGAGTGTGTACAGGGCATTTCAAATCAAATTCAAATAAAAATGTATTGGTCGCAACACATATTTAGCAGATGTTATTGCGGGTGTAGCGAAATGCTTATGTTCCTAGTAGTATCTAACAATTCCCAACAATACACACAGATCTAAAAGTAAAATAATGGAATTAAGAAATATATAAATATTAGGACGAGCAATGTTGGAGTCCGGAGTATAAATATATATATCTGTGTGTAATGGGATGTATAGACATTATGGACGGTATGTGTATAGAATATATCGTATATCTGTAAAATACATAGGATAGAATAGTGTATATATACAGCAATACTTGAATAGGATGGCATTGACTAGAATATAGTATATACAGTGCCTTCGGAAAGTATTGAGACCCCTAGACTTTTTCCACATTTTGTTACGTTACAGCCTTATTCTAAAATGGATTAAATAAATAAAAATCTACACACAATACCCTATAATGTCAAAGTGAAAACAGGTATTTATAAATTTTTGCAAATGTATACATTTTGCTATGAGAGTCGAAATTGAGCTCAGGTTCATCTTGTTTCCATTGATCATCCTTGAGATGTTTCTACAACTTGATTGGAGTCCACCTGTGGTAAATTGAATTGATTGGACATGATTTGGAAAGGCACACACATGTCTATATAAGGTCCCACAGTTGACAGTGCATGTCAGAGCAAAAACCAAGCCATGAGGTCGAAGGAATTGTCCGTAGAGCGCCGAGACAGGATTGTGTCGAGGCACAGATCTGGGAAAGGGTACCAAAAAATGTCTGCAGCATTGAAGGTCCCCAAGAACACACTGGCATCCATCATTCTTAAATGGAAGACGTTTGGAACCACCAAGACTCTTCCTAGAGCTGGCCGCCCGGCCAAACTGAGCAATCGGGGGAGAAGGGCCTTGGTCAGGGAAGTGACCAAGAACCCGATGGTCACTCTGACAGACATCCAGAGTTCCTCTGTGGAGATGGGAGTACCTTCTAGGACAACCATCTCTGCAGCACTCCACAAATCAGGCCTTTATGGTAGAGTGGTCAGACGGAAGCCACTCCTCAGTAAAAGGCACATGACAGCCTGCTTGGTGTTTGCCAACAGGCACCTAAAGACTCTGAGGCCATGAGAAAGAAGATTCTCTGGTCTGATGAAACCAAGATTGAACTCTCTGGCCTGAACGCCAAGCATCACATCTAGAGGAAACCTGGCACCATCCCTACGCTGAAGCATGGTGGTGTCAGAATCAGGCTGTGGGGATGTTTTTCAGCGGCAGGGACTGGGAGACTAGTCAGGATCGAGGCAAAGATGAATGGAGCAAAGTACAGAGAGATCCTTGATGAAAACCGGCTCCAGAGCGCTCAGGACCTCAGACTGGGGGTGAAGGTTCACCTTCCAACAGGACAACAACCGTAAGCACACAGCCATGACAATGCAGGAGTGGCTTCGGGACAAGTCTCTGAATGTCCTTGAGTGGCTCAGCCAGAGACCGAACTAAGGGGCGGCAGGTAGCTTAGTGGGTAAGAGCGTTGTGCCAGTAACCGAAAGGTCGCTGGTTCTAATCCCCGAGCCGACTAGGTGAAAAATCTGTCGATGTGCCCTTGAGCAAGGCACTTAACCCTAATTGCTCCTGTAAGTCGCTCTGGATAAGAGCGTCTGCTAAATGACTAAAATGTAAATGTTAAACCTGATCGAACATCTCTGGAGAGACCTGGAAATAGCTGTGGAGCAACGCTCCCCATCCAACCTGACAGAGCTTGAGAGGATCTGCAGAGAAGAATGGGAGAAACTCCCCAAATACAGGTGTGCCAAGCTTGTAGCGTCATACCCAAGAAGACATGAGGCTGTAAATGCTGCCAAAGGTGCTTCAACAAAGTACTCAGTAAAGGGTCTGAATACTTATGTAAATGTAATATTTATGTTGTTTATTTGTAATAAATTAGCAAAATTTATAAAGACCTGTTTTTGCTTTGTCATTATGGGGTATTGTGTGTAGATTGATGAGGGGGAAAAAACAATGTAATCCATCTTAGAATAAGGCTGTAGCGTAACAAAATGTGGAAAAAGTCAAGGGGTCTGAATACTTTCCGAAGGCACTGTACATATGAAATGAGTAAAGCAGTATGTAAACGTGTATGTGACCAGTGTTCCATTATTAAAGTGACCAGTGATTCCATGTCTATGTACATAGGGCAGCAGCCTCTAAGGTGCAGGGTTGAGTAACCGGGTGGAGGCCGGCTAGTGATGGCTATTTAACAGTCTGATGACCTGTTTTTCAGTCTCTCGGTCCCAGCTTTGATGCACCTGTACTGACCACGCCTTCTGGATGATAGCGGGGTGAACAGTTCGTGGCTCGGGTGGCTGATGTCCTTGATGATCTTTTTGGCCTTCCTGTGACATCGGGTGCTGTAGGTGTCCTGGAGGGCAGGCCGTGTGCCCCCGATAATGCGTTCGGCAGACCGCACTACCCTCTGGAGAGCCCTGCGGTTGCGGGCGGTGCAGTTGCCGTACCAGGTGGTGATACAGCCCGACAGGATGCTCTCAATTGTGCATCTGTAAAAGTTTGTGAGGGTTTTAGGTGCCAAGCCAAATTTCTTCTGCCTCCTGAGGTTGAAGAGGCTCTGTTGCGCCTTCTTCACCACACTGTCTGTGTGGGTGGACCATTTCAGATTGACAGTGATGTGTACGCCAAAGAACTTCAAGCTTTTCACCTTCTCCACTGCGGTCCCATCGATATGGAAAGGGGCGTGCTCCCTCCGCTGTTTCCTGAAGTCCACGATCATCTCCTTCGTTTTGTTGACGTTGAGTGAGAGGTTATTTTCCTGGCACCACACTGCCAGGGCCCTCACCTCCTCCCTGTAGGCGGTCTCGTCATTGTTAGTAATCAAGCCTACTGTCGTCTACAGACTTGATGATTGAGTTGGAGGCGTGCTTGGCCACGCAGTCATGGGTGAACAGGGAGTATAGCTGTAGCAGTCAACAGGCAATAACAAGCTATAGGACATTAATTAATTCATGTTTTAACCAGTTTTTCTGGAATTTGTCTTTCAGCATAAACCTGCTCTCCACCGCCAATACAAGGAGATTAATGAGAGTGAACAAGTAACACTTCAGGTGTTTTGTCTTTGTACTTTGAGCTTATTGCTTGGACTTGGGGGGTCAATGAATGTTATTGCTGGTATGCAGGTTATAATGTCTTGTCTATTTTAGTCTGCTTTCCTCCTTTACAGCTTGAATGGTCTGGAGCCTGGTGTTGTTGTGGCCAAGGAGCTTTCACTCAGATGGAACCAGGTTTCAGCTGCTGTGCAATACTGACCTCCTTCCTCCTAGAGATGTGCAAGACACAACCTGGCAAACATATATTTTTGAGAAGATCAGGACTTTTGTAATAAAAAGGCCATGGACATTACATGTCCTTCTCCAAAGGGCAGGACAGAAATATGCTCTCAGGCTATATTCCTTTGTTCATATCATAACATGACCTGAACCAAAGTCACTCAAAGGATCTTATGACACAGGCCTAGGTCTAGATAGTGTTTTTACCTAAGCCTTTATGTGTTTGAAGTTTTTCCTAAATGTAGGCTACTACCTTTAGCACTTGAAATTAATAAAGTAGTTTAATCTTGAAATATTGTATTTGTTTTTTAAGCACTACCTCACTGCTTTAGCACATGGCCACAGTCACGTGTACACAGGTGAATTCTTTAAGAGATGGATGGGTCTAGGGCTTTAGAGGGTGTGAACCATGCTAAATGGGTGTGTCTAGGGCTTTAGAGGGTGTGAACTATGCTAAATGGGTGTGTCTAGGGCTTTAGAGGGTGTGAACCATGCTAAATGGGTGGGGCTTTAGAGGGTGTGAACCATGCTAAATGGGTGGGGCTTTAGAGGGTGTGAATCATGCTAAATGGGTGTGTCTAGGGCTTTAGAGGGTGTGAACCATGCTAAATGGGTGTGTCTAGGGCTTTAGAGGGTGTGAACCATGCTAAATGGGTGGGGCTTTAGAGGGTGTGAACCATGCTAAATGGGTGGGGCTTTAGAGGGTGTGAATCATGCTAAATGGGTGGGGCTTTAGAGGGTGTGAACCATGCTAAATGGGTGGGGCTTTAGAGGGTGTGAACCATGCTAAATGGGTGGGGCTTTAGAGGGTGTGAACCATGCTGAATGGGTGGGGCTTTAGAGGGTGTGAACCATGCTAAATGGGTGGGGCTTTAGAGGGTGTGAACCATGCTAAATGGGTGGGGCTTTAGAGGGTGTGAACCATGCTAAATGGGTGGGTCTAGGGCTTTACATGGTGTGAACCATGCTAAATGGGTGGGGCTTTACAGGGTGTGAACCATGCTAAATGGGTGGTGCTTTAGAGGGTGTGAACCATGCTAAATGAGTGGGGCTAGGGCTTTAGAGGGTGTGAACCATGCTAAATGGGTGGGTCTAGGGCTTTACAGGGTGTGAACCATGCTAAATGGGTGGGGCTTTAGAGGGTGTGAACCATGCTAAATGGGTGGGGCTTTAGAGGGTGTGAACCATGCTAAATGGGTGGGTCTAGGGCTTTACAGGGTGTGAACCATGCTAAATGGGTGGGGCTTTAGAGGGTGTGAACCATGCTAAATGGGTGGGGCTTTAGAGGGTGTGAACCATGCTAAATGGGTGGGGCTTTAGAGGGTGTGAAACCATGCTAAATGGGTGGGGCTAAGGCTTTAGAGGGTGTGAACCATGCTAAATGGGTGGGGCTAAGGCTTTAGAGGGTGTGAACCATGCTAAATGGGTGGGGCTTTAGAGGGTGTGAACCATGCTAAATGGGTGGGGTTAAGGCTTTAGAGGGTGTGAACCATGCTAAATGGGTGGGGCTAAGGCTTTAGAGGGTGTGAACCATGCTAAATGGGTGGGGCTAAGGCTGTAGCTGGTCAATGTGAAAGTTTCTCTTTCATATAAAACAATAGGCATTGTTTGCCTAATGGGGGAACCTGGTGAGATAATGTTCAGAGAATCCATTTTGGCAATTTGGTTAAAGTTTTCCTTTTCTAAATATCTTTCCCAATGTTTCATGCAGAGCAAGTTTGAAAATCACAGCAGAATGTTTCATTGTCTTTTTCTCCTTAATGGGATTCTGTGTCACCTTTTAAAGCAGCATTACATTTACATTTTAGTCATTTAGCAGACGCTCTTATCCAGAGCGACTTACAGTTAGTGCATACATTATTTTTTATACCCCCCGTGGGAATCGAACCCACAACCCTGGCGTTGCAAACGCCATGCTCTACCAACTGAGCTACATCCCTGCCGGCTATTCCCTCCCCTACCCTGGACAACGCTGGGCCAATTGTGCGCCACCCCATGGGTCTCCCGGTCGCGGCCGGCTACGACAGAGCCTAGATTCGAACCAGGATCTCTAGTGACACAGCTAGCACTGCGATGCAGTGCCTTAGACCACTGCGCTTTCCCATGTTTCCTCCAACGGTCATTTTGAAGCTCTGAGTGTGTACGGGGCTGGCAGGTTGCCTAGCGTTCAAGAGCTTTGGGCCAGTAGCCGAAAAGTTGCTGGTTCCAATCAGTTGATGTTCCTTTGAGCAAGGCACTTAACCCTAATTGCTGCTGTAAGTCACTCTGGATAAGACTACATGACTAAAATGTAAATGTACTTTTATCCAATATTTAAAAAAAAACTATAGCAGTGAAGGCCAAATTCAACGGGTTTCTGTGGGCTATAGAATTAAAGGCCAAATTCAACGGGTGTCTGTGGGCTATAGCATTTAAGGCCAAATTCAATGGGTTTCTGTGGGCTATAGCATTAAAGGCCAAATTCAATGGGTTTCTGTGGACTATAGCATTAAAGGCCAAATTCAACTGGTTTCTGTGGGCTATTGCATTAAAGGCCAAATTCAATGTTTCATCAAATCAAAAAATTAAAAATCAACTGGCTAAATGATACATTTTATGACCATCTTAAAACAATTCCATATGTTAGCTTAGTAGATATTGCAATCTAAGGGCATATACAGTGGGGGAAAAAAGTATTTAGTCAGCCACTAATTGTGCAAGTTCTCCCACTTAAAAAGATGAGAGAGGCCTGTAATTTTCATCACAGGTACACGTCAACTATAACAGACAAATTGAGAAGAAAAAAATCCAGAAAATCACATTGTAGGATTTTTAATTAATTTATTTGCAAATTATGGTGGAAAATAAGTATTTGGTCACCTACAAACAAGCAAGATTTCTGGCTCTCACAGACCTGTAACTTCTTCTTTAAGAGGCTCCCCTGTCCTCCACTCGTTACCTGTATTAATGGCACCTGTTTGAACTTGTTATCAGTATAAAAGACACCTGTCCACAACCTCAAACAGTCACACTCCAAACTCCACTATGGCCAAGACCAAAGAGCTGTCAAAGGACACCAGAAACAAAATTGTAGACCTGCACCAGGCTGGGAAGACTGAATCTGCAATAGGTAAGCAGCTTGGTTTAAAGAAATCAAGTGTGGGAGCAATTATTAGGAAATGGAAGACATACAAGACCACTGATAATCTCCCTCAATCTGGGGCTCCACGCAAGATCTCACCCCGTGGGGTCAAAATGATCACAAGAACGGTGAGCAAAAATCCCAGAACCACACGGGGGGACCTGCAGAGAGCTGGGACCAAAGTAACAAAGCCTACCATCAGTAACACACTACGCCGCCAGGGACTCAAATCCTGCAGTGCCAGATGTGTCCCCCTGCTTAAGCCAGTACATGTCCAGGCCCATCTGAAGTTTGCTAGAGTGCATTTGGATGATCCAGAAGAGGATTGGGAGAATGTCATATGGTCAGATGAAACCAAAATAGAACTTTTTGGTAAAAACTCAACTCGTCGTGTTTGGAGGACAAAGAATGCTGAGTTGCATCCAAAGAACACCATACCTACTGTGAAGCATGGGGGTGGAAACATCATGCTTTGGGGCTGTTTTTCTGCAAAGGGACCAGGACGACTGGTCCGTGTAAAGGAAAGAATGAATGGGGCCATGTATCGTGAGATTTTGAGTGAAAACCTCCTTCCATCAGCAAGGGCATTGAAGATGAAATGTGGCTGGGTCTTTCAGCATGACAATGATCCCAAACACACCACCCGGCAACGAAGGAGTGGCTTCGTAAGAAGCATTTCAAGGTCCTGGAGTGGCCTAGCCAGTCTCCAGATCTCAACCCCATAGAAAATCTTTGGAGGGAGTTGAAAGTCCGTGTTGCCCAGCGACAGCCCCAAAACATCATTGCTCTAGAGGAGATCTGCATGGAGGAATGGGCCAAAATACCAGCAACAGTGTGTGAAAACCTTGTGAAGACGTTTGACCTGTGTCATTGCCAACAAAGGGTATATAACAAAGTATTGAGAAACTTTAGTTATTGACCAAATACTTATTTTCCACCATAATTTGCAAATAAATTCATTAAAAATCCTACAATGTGATTTTCTGGATTTTTTTTCCTCATTTTGTCTGTCATAGTTGACGTGTACCTATGATGAAAATTACAGGCCTCTCTCATCTTTTTAAGTGGGAGAACTTGCACACTTGGTGGCTGACTAAATATTTTTTTGCCCCACTGTACCTCCAGGAAAATAATACTTGTTCGTGCAGAAACCGGAAGAGCGCGAACCGCGGTGAATGTAGAGAGGGAGATTAACATTTTTTATTTGCACCAACAAAGAAAAAGGGAAATAATATTGTAAATATAATGACTCGCTTATTTGAAAAAGTAACTCAGTAACTGATTACATAAATTGAAAAACAACCACAATTACCACAAAAAAGTAGTACTGAGTACTCTCAACGCATTACCTCCAACATATACATACTTTCGAGCCTGATTTTTCAGTCATCGTCTATAGCAGGGGCTTGTATCCAACTAGTTGAGACTATTACAGTACAATACAAAGAGTCTCCATCCTCTAACCCTCTCTTATCTCTTATCTCTGCCCCCCTCCAGATTGGTTTTGTCCTGTACTCCCCCAGCGGTGCAGAGTGGGACCAGAAGGACCATAACAACATGATGTTTATCACGATGTGTTATTGCTGGCACCTGGTCTTCAGCCTGCTGATGGTGGCGGCGCTGTACTGCACCATCAGTTGGTGAGACACCCTTCCACTTCTGTCCTGTGTTCTTATTGGTTAATGTAACATGTCCTGTGTTCTTATTGGTTAATGTAACATGTCCTGTGTTCTTATTGGTTAATTTAGCATGTTCATGGTGCTGCACCATCAGCCAGTGACACATTTTCCCTGCAGTTTTATGGGTTAACACCTCCTACATATTTACAGTCACAATGATATAATTACATCAGCATTCCATTCCTTCATCATCACCAGAGTCTAGTTGATTTGGGGGCGGTTTCCCAGACACAGGTTAAAGGTCATGAACAGTCAAAACCATGTTTTTCATTACATTTGATGATATTTGGATTAAACCAGATCAGAGTATGAAAATGACTGTTGCTTCTACATTGATCAAGTTTGATCCCATGTCCAACACTTGGATTCAGGAGGCAGGATTATTAAGGGGATAGGGTGACATCACCCTAACTCATTTTAATACACCAATGGTAACATGATATTCTCTTACCTAATTTAAAGAAGTACCGCCTTGTAACCAACATCGGAGAAGGCGTGTTTGCAGAGAGGTGTGGTTTATATAGCTAGATATCTACTCTACTGGTGCCAAAATCTGACTGTAGGGTGTCAGCAAATATAATTAAAAGTTGACCCTATTCATCTATGGCAAAGACACTTACAGTGGGGAGAACAAGTATTTGATACACTGCCGATTTTGCAGGTTTTCCTACTTAGAAAGCATGTAGAGGTCTGTAATTTTGATCATAGGTACACTTCAACTGTGAGAGACGGAATCTAAAACAAAAATCCAGAAAATCACATTGTCTCCCGAGTGGCGCAGTGGTCTAAGGCACTGCATCGCAGTGCAAGCTGTGCCACTAGAGATCCTGGTTCGAATCCAGGCTCTGTCGTAGCTGGCTGTTACCGGGAGACCCATGGGGTGGCGCACAATTGGCCCAGCGTTGGGTAGGGAATGGCCAGCAGGGATGTAGAGCATGGTGTTTGCAACGCAAGGGTTGTGGGTTCGATTCCCACGGGGGGCCAGTATGAAAAAAAATGTATGCACTCACTAACTGTAAGTCGCTCTGGATAAGAGCGTCTACTAAAATGTATGATTTTTAAGTATTTTATTGCATGACATTAGTATTTGATACATCAGAAAAGCAGAACTTAATATTTGGTACAGAAACCTTTGTTTGCAATTACAGAGATCATACGTTTCCTGTAGGTCTTGACCAGGTTTGCACACACTGCAGCAGGGATTTTGGCCCACTCCGCCATACAGACCTTCTCCTTCAGGTTTCGGGGCTGTTGCTGGGCAATACGGACTTTCAGCTCCCTCCAAAGATTTTCTATTGGGTTCAGGTCTGGAGACTGGCTAGGCCACTCCAAGACCTTGAGATGCTTCTTACGGAGCCACTCCTTAGTTGCTCTGGCTTCGGGTTGTCATGCTGGAAGACCCAGCCACAACCCATCTTCAATGCTCTTACTGAGGGAAGGAGGTTGTTGGCCAAGATCTTGCGATACATGGCCCCATCCATCCTCCCCTCAATACGGTGCAGTCGTCATGTCCCCTTTGCAGAAAAGCATCCCCAAAGAATGATGTTTCCACCTGGAGTTTAGACCAAAAATATATATTTTTGTCTCATCAGACCACATGACCTTCTCCCATTCCTCCTCTGGATCATCCAGATGGTCATTGGCAAACTTCAGACGAGCCTGGACATGCGCTGGCTTGAGCAGGGGGACCTTGCGTGCACTGCAGGATTTTAATCCATGACGGCGTAGTGTGTCACTAATGGTTTTCTTTGAGACTGTGGTCCCAGCTCTCTTCAGGTCATTGACCAGGTCCTGCCGTGTAGTTCTGGGCTGATCCCTCAACTTCCTCATGATCATTGATGCCCCACGAGGTGAGATCTTGCATGGAGCCCCAGACCGAGGGTGATTGACCGTCATCTTGAACTTCTTCCATTTTCTAATAATTGCGCCAACAGTTGTTGCCTTCTCACCAAGCTGCTTGCCTATTGTCCTGTAGCCCATCCCAGCCTTGTGCAGATCTACAATTTTATCCCTGATGTCCTTACACAGCTCTCTGGTCTTGGCCATTGTGGAGAGGTTGGAGTCTGTTTGATTGAGTGTGTGGACAGGTGTCTTTTATACAGGTAATGAGTTCAAACAGGTGTAGTTAATACAGGTAATGAGTGGAGAACAGGAGGGCTTCTTAAAGAAAAACTAACAGGTCTGTGAGAGCCGGAATTCTTGCTGGTTGGTAGGTGATCAAATACTTATGTCACGCAATAAAATGCAAATTAATTACTTAAAAATCATACAATGTGATTTTCTGGATTTTTGTTTTAGATTCCGTCTCTCACAGTTGAAGTGTACCTATGATAACAATTACAGACCTCTACATGCTTTGTAAGTAGGAAAACCTGCAAAATTGGCAGTGTATCAAATACTTGTTCTCCCCACTGTATATGTTTCCCCTTTCATCTATGTAATAATAATCCATTTAGCAGACGCTTTTATCCAAAGCGACTTACAGTCATGCGTGCATATTATTTTTTTTTTTTTTTGTGTATGGGTGGTCTCAGGGATCGAACCCACTACCTTGGCGTTACAAGTGCCGTGCTCTACCAGCTGAGCTACAGAGATGTCTGGTGTTAGCTAGTTAGTGGGTAGCTAGGTCTTCATCTGTCTGGTGTTAGCTAGTTACTGGCTAGCTAGGTCTTCATCTGGGTCTGGTGTTAGCTAGTTGCTGGCTAGCTAGGTCTTCATCTGTGTCTGGTGTTAGCTAGTTACTGGCTAGCTAGGTCTTCATCTGTCTGGTGTTAGCTGGTTACTGGCTAGCTAGGTCTTCATCTGTCTGGTGTTAGCTGGTTACTGGCTAGCTAGGTCTTCATCTGTGTCTGGTGTTAGCTAGTTACTGGCTAGCTAGGTCTTCATCTGTGTCTGGTGTTAGCTAGTTACTGGCTAGCTAGGTCTTCATCTAGCTAGGTCTTCACAGGTCCTAATCCAGGCACTTGTCATCTCCCGTCTGGACTACTGCAACTCGCTGTTGGCTGGCCTCCCTGCCTGTGCCATTAAACCCCTACAACTCATCCAGAATGCCGCAGCCCGTCTGGTGTTCAACCTCCCCAAGTTCTCTCACGTCACCCCCCTCCTCTGCACACTCCACTGGCTTCCAGTTGAAGCTCGCATCCGCTACAAGACCATGGTGCTTGCCTATGGAGCAGTGAGGGGAACGGCACCTCTGTACCTTCAGGCTCTGATCAGTCCCTACACCCAAACGAGGGCATTGCGTTCATCCACCTCTGGCCTGCTGGCTCCCCTTCCTCTGCGGAAGCATAGCTCCCGCTCAGCCCAGTCAAAACTGTTCGCTGCTCTGGCACCCCAATGGTGGAACAAGCTCCCTCACGACGCCAGGACAGCGGAGTCACTCACCACCTTCCGGAGACATTTGAAACCCCACCTCTTTAAGGAATACCTGGGATAGGATAAAGTAATCCTTCTAACCCCCCCCCTTACCCCCCCCCCCCCTGTCCTGTTATCCTGCCTCTCTCTCCCCTCTCATTAGTGTCCTGTTAACCTGCCTCTCTCTCCCCTCTCCTTAGTGTCCTGTTAACCTGCCTCTCTCTCCCCTCTCAGTGTCCTGTTAACCTGCCTCTCTCTCCCCTCTCCTTAGTGTCCTGTTAACCTGCCTCTCTCTCCCCTCTCAGTGTCCTGTTAACCTGCGTCTCTCCCCCCTCTCCTTAGTGTCCTGTTAACCTGCCTCTCTCTCCCCTCTCCTTAGTGTCCTGTTAACCGGCCTCTCTCTCCCCTCTCAGTGTCCTGTTAACCTGCCTCTCTCTCCCCTCTCCTTAGTGTCCTGTTAACCTGCCTCTCTCTCCCCTCTCCTTAGTGTCCTGTTAACCTGCCTCTCTCTCCCCTCTCCGTAGTGTCCTGTTAACCTGCCTCTCTCTCCCCTCTCAGTGTCCTGTTAACCTGCCTCTCTCTCCCCTCTCCTTAGTGTCCTGTTAACCGGCCTCTCTCTCCCCTCTCAGTGTCCTGTTAACCTGCCTCTCTCTCCCCTCTCCTTAGTGTCCTGTTAACCTGCCTCTCTCTCCCCTCTCCTTAGTGTCCTGTTAACCTGCCTCTCTCTCCCCTCTCCGTAGTGTCCTGTTAACCTGCCTCTCTCTCCCCTCTCAGTGTCCTGTTAACCTGCCTCTCTCTCCCCTCTCAGTGTCCTGTTAACCTGCCTCTCTCTCCCCTCTCCTTAGTGTCCTGTTAACCTGCCTCTCTCTCCCCTCTCAGTGTCCTGTTAACCTGCCTCTCTCTCCCCTCTCCTTAGTGTCCTGTTAACCTGCCTCTCTCTCCCCTCTCCTTCGTGTCCTGTTAACCTGGGTCTCTCTCTCCTCACCTTAGTGTCCTGTTAACCTGCCTCTCTCTCCCCTCTCTTTAGTGTCCTGTTAAACGGCCTCTCTCTCCCCTCTCCGTAGTGTCCTGTTAACCGGCCTCTCTCTCCCCTCTCCGTAGTGTCCTGTTAACCGGCCTCTCTCTCCCCTCTCCTTAGTGTCCTGTTAACCTGCCTCTCCCTCCCCTCTCCTTACTGTACTGTTAACTGGCCTCTCTCTCCCCCCCCCAAATTGTAAAGTGGTTATCCCACTGGCTATAGGGTGAACGCACCAATTTGTGAGTCGCTCTGGCTAAGAGCGTCTGCTAAATGACGTTAATGTGCCCTTGAGCAAGGCACTTAACCCTAATTGCTCCTGTAAGTCGCTCTGGATAAGAGCGTCTGCTAAATGACTAAAATGTAAAATGTAATGTCTGGTGTTAGCTAGTTACTGGCTAGCTAGGTCTTCATCTGTCTGGTGTTAGCTAGTTACTGGCTAGCTAGGTCTTCATCTGTGTCTGGTGTTAGCTAGTTACTGGCTAGCTAGGTCTTCATCTGTGTCTGGTGTTAGCTAGTTACTGGCTAGCTAGGTCTTCATCTGTCTGGTGTTAGCTCGTTACTGGCTAGCTAGGTCTTCATCTGTGTCTGGTGTTAGCTAGTTACTGGCTAGCTAGGTCTTCATCTGTGTCTGGTGTTAGCTAGTTACTGGCTAGCTAGGTCTTCATCTGTGTCTGGTGTTAGCTAGTTACTGGCTAGCTAGGTCTTCATCTATGTCTGGTGTTAGCTAGTTACTGGCTAGCTAGGTCTTCATCTGTCTGGTGTTAGCTAGTTACTGGCTAGCTAGGTCTTCATCTGTGTCTGGTGTTAGCTAGTTACTGGCTAGCTAGGTCTTCATCTGTGTCTGGTGTTAGCTAGTTACTGGCTAGCTAGGTCTTCATCTGTGTCTGGTGTTAGCTAGTTACTGGCTAGCTAGGTCTTCAGCCAGCATGGACAAAAGGGAGGAAGGGTCGTTTAAAACTCTTACGCAGTTGTCATGTCAACATATCTGTCCGTGCTGCTGTGAACCGCATCACAAGAGACATGGGGGATGTATAGAAATAATATACAGTACCAGTCAAAGGTTTGGACACACCTCCTCATTCAAGGGTTTTTCTTTATTTTTACTATTTTCTACATTGTAGAATAATAGTGAAGACATCAAAACTATGAAATAACACATATGGAATCATGTAGTAACCAAAACAGTGTTAAACAAGTCAAAATATATGTTACATTTTAGATTCTTCAAAGGATCCACCCTTTGCCTTGATGACAGCTTTGCACACTCTTGGCATTCTCTCAACCAGCTTCACCTGGAATGCTTTTCCAACAGTCTTGAAGGAGTTCCCACATATGCTGAGAACTTGTTTGGCTGCTTTTCCTTCACTCTGCGGTCCAACTCATCCCAAACCATCTCATTTGAGTTGAGGTCGGGTGATTGTGGAGGCCAGGTCATCTGATGCAGCACTCCATCACTCTCCTTCTTGGTCAAATAGCCCTTACACAGACTGGAGGTTTGTTGGGTCATTGTCCTGTTGAAAAACAAATTATAGTCCCAATAAGCGCAAACCAGATGGGATGGCGTATCGCTGCAGAATGCTGTGGTAGCCGTGCTGGTTAAGTGTGCCTTAAATTCTAAATAAATAACTGACAGTGTCACCAGCAAAGCACTCCCACACCATCACACCTCCTCCTCCATGCTTCACAGTGGGAACCACACATGCGGAGATCATCCGTTCACCTACTTTGCGTCTCACAAAACACGGCGGTTGGAACCAAAAATCTCAAATATGGACTCATCAGACCAAAGGACAGATTTCCACCGGTCTAATGTCCATTGCTCGTGTTTCTTGGCCCAAGCAAGTCTCTTCTTCTTATTGGTGTCCTTAAGTAGTGGTTTCTTTGCAGCAATTTGACCATGAAGGCCTGATTCACTCAGTCTCCTCTGAACAGTTGATGTTGAGATGTCTGTTACTTGAACTCTGTGAAGCATTTATTTGGGCTGCAATTTCCGAGGCTGGTAACTCTAATGAACTTAAGGCACACCTGCTAATTGAAATGCATTCCAGGTGACTACCTCATGAAGCTGGTTGAGAGAATGCCAAGAGTGTGCAAAGCTGTCATCAAGGCAAAGGGTGGCTACTTTGAAGAATCTCAAATATAAATTATATTTTGATTTGTTTAAAACTTTTTTGGTTACTACATGATTCCATATGTGTTATTCTTCACTATTATTCTACAATGTAGAAAATAGTACAAGTAAAGAAAAAGCCTTGAATGAGTAGGTGTGTATATATACACTGCTCAAAAAAATAAAGGGAACACTTAAACAACACAATGTAACTCCAAGTCAATCACACTTCTGTGAAATCAAACTGTCCACTTAGGAAGCAACACTGATTGACAATAAATTTCACATGCTGTTGTGCAAATGGAATAGACAACAGGTGGAAATTATAGGCAATTAGCAAGACACCCCCAATAAAGGACTGGTTTTGCAGGTGGTGACCACAGACCACTTCTCAGTTCCTCTGCTTCCTGGCTGATGTTTTGGTCACTTTTGAATGCTGGCGGTGCTTTCACTCTAGTGGTAGCATGAGACGGAGTCTACAACCCACACAAGTGGCTCAGGTAGTGCAGCTCATCCAGGATGGCACATCAATGCGAGCTGTGGCAAGAAGGTTTGCTGTGTCTGTCAGCGTAGTGTCCAGAGCATGGAGGCGCTACCAGGAGACAGGCCAGTACATCAGGAGACGTGGAGGAGGCCGTAGGAGGGCAACAACCCAGCAGCAGGACTGCTACCTCCGCCTTTGTGCAAGGAGGAGCAGGAGGAGCACTGCCAGAGCCCTGCAAAATGACCTCCATAGGCCACAAATGTGCATGTGTCTGCTCAAACAGTCAGAAACAGACTCCATGAGGGTGGTATGAGGGCCCGACGTCCACAGGTGGGGGTTGTGCTTACAGCCCAACACCGTGCAGCACGTTTGGCATTTGCCAGAGAACACCAAGATTGGCAAATTCGCCACTGGCGCCTTGTGCCCTTCACAGATGAAAGCAGGTTCACACTGAGCACATGTGACAGACGTGACAGAGTCTGGAGACGCCGTGGAGAACGTTCTGCTGCCTGCAACATCCTCCAGCATAACCGATTTGGCGGTGGGTCAGTCATGGTGTGGGGTGGCATTTCTTTGGGGGGCCGCACAGCCCTCCATGTGCTCGCCAGAGGTAGCCTGACTGCCATTAGGTACCAAGATGAGATCCTCAGACCCCTTGTGAGACCATATGCTGGTGTGGTTGGCCCTGGGTTCCTCCTAATGCAAGACAATGCTAGACCTCATGTGGCTGGAGTGTGTCAGCAGTTCCTGCAAGAGGAAGGCATTGATGCTATGGACTGGCCCGCCCGTTCCCCAGACCTGAATCCAATTGAGCACATCTGGGACAACATGTCTCGCTCCATCCACCAACGCCATGTTGCACCACAGACTGTCCAGGAGTTGGCGGATGCTTTAGTCCAGGTCTGGGAGGAGATCTCTCAGGAGACCATCCACCACCTCATCAGGAGCATGCCCAGGCGTTGTAGGGAGGTCATACAGGCACGTGGAGGCCACACACACTACTGAGCCTCATTTTGACTTGTTTTAAGGACATTGCATCAAAGTTGGATCCGCCTGTAGTGTGGTTTTCCACTTTAATTTTGAGGGTGACTCCAAATCCAGACCTCCATGGGTTGATAAATTTGATTTCCATTGATAATTTTTGTGTGATTTTGTTGTCAGCACATTCAACTATGTAAAGAAAAAAGTATTTAATAAGATTATTTAATTCCTTCAGATCTAGGATGTGTTATTTTAGTGTTCCCTTTATGTTTTTGAGCAGTGTAGATATAATTGATGCAATTTCAATGTTGTTTGAGTTGCTTTGTGTATCACCAAATGTTCTTCAGATGATTTGACGGAAACACTGCTCATTGCATCCAAGTTTCAAAGAGCTGTCAGTCAATGCGAGCTAATGAATATACAGTAAGCTCCCTGCCCACTCAGCCTGTCTTTTCAAACTTCCTAGTAGTGAGAGAGAAAGTTCTATTGAGCATTTTTAACCCACAAATATATTATGGATAATATTTTAGTCACTCAAAAGGCTATTTTACATGGGAATCAGAATGACTGTTCAGGACCTTTTTTAAGCCTAGTTATGGACTAAAAATAACTTTCAATAAAGAGATTCTCAATTGAGAGTTTGTAATCTGGTAAATCCTTCAGTATGTTCATCATGCCTCACCCCCCTATCCCCTCTGCAGTGTGGTACGATCCAGATTGAAGAGAACCCCTCCAATGGAGATGGGACTGCTGAAACCCAGAGAGAGAGAGCAGGAGTCAGAGGACGAGATCCTATAACGACAACAACAACTTCCCGTTTGTTTAGCAGTCCACCCAACCCTTACTTCACCCATTAACGTCCCATGCTGACCCTAGACCAGGGTTTGACTTCAGGAAGCCTATCAACCCAGTTCTGCAAGGGCCCAGTCTCTCTCCCTCTCCACACACTCCAGAGGAAGAGATGCTGACATTGTTTTAATATGTTAGATGTCACACAGCAGGTAGCTATAGGACAGTGTCTCTCCCTACTTTATGAGACGTCATCTCTCTACCTCTGCCCAATATTAGCATGAAATCATTATTAGCATCTTTTTCCATGCCAGCCTTTTATCACGTAGCTAGCTTTGTTTATGTCCCTATTTATTATACCTTGCTAATGGATCAACTCTGGACGTCTTAACATTCAGATATTGTATTTGTTTAATGGAACACACTACTATAAGAAGATGAGTGTTTGAGTGTAATATGGCCTGTTATCTGAAGAGTTAAATGATATGTCCAACCCATGTGGCCAGGCCCAGCCATACAAGGAGCTTTTGCTAAACAATCTGTGATTCTCTGTGTAGCGGCGCCGTCCTGTGGCCAGGTTGTGCAACAACATGCATTGTACTGAATAATCATGAATACATTATAGATTAGTTTATGAAACATACTTGAAACAAAAGTTCAGGTTAAGGAATGTTTTGACAATATTTTTGCCTTGATTCAGGTGTAATAGAAACTTCATGGTGATGATCGTAGCCACAGGCTGTCAGGAGCTGTTGATAGGAATGCATCAGACAGCACAAGCCAACATCCCATCAGATGATCCCACATAGTGTTTCCTCTGATCATTCTGTACCTTCACCTTCGTTCTAGGCTCTAGTGTGAACACAATAAACCAAATTGTCACTGAGAAAATAGGAAAGGGAAATCTGTAGCAAATGTGGAATCAGTGATTTCTGAATTTATCATTGTCTGTCATCTTGAAGACTGCTCTGTGTGATTTAATTAGGATATTTAGCAGTATCAAATTCAATGTATTTATGAAATATACTGTATATTACTTAGAGAGTTTTTGATTTGCAGTTGAATCAGGTAATGTTTTGTGAAACACAGAATGTTGCATATGCATGTCTTTAAATTCATATTTACATTAAAGAAGCATTTTTAAAACACCTGTCTTATTGTCTGTGTTCTTGTCTGTCTTGTTTCCAATGGTCACACACTTGAGTCCAGTAGGTGTCACTATGGTGAGCGTCGTGTCTATACCGGTCCACAGCCAGGTGACAGGTGTACCGCATGGCATATCAGCCTAATTGCGCTCAGTTGGGGTAGGCGGTGATTTCTCTTTAGGTGTCATTCTATTGGTCATACATATAATCTCCACTTAAATCAAGTGATCAAGCGCGTCTATAGGAATCCTGCTGACGTTGTCCTCACAGATTGACGGAAATTGCCAAATTTGTTTGGTAGTATTTAGTAGTATTTATTAGGATCCCCAATTAGCTGCTGCCGAGGCTACTCTTCCTGGGGTCCAAACAAGAAACAACGCAACGAATAAAATACATAATACACATAAATACACAGCACTACATTTACATTAAAATGTAGTCATTCAGCATACGCTCCCATCCAGAGCTTGTGAATTCATCTTAAGATAGCCAGGCGAGACAACCACGTAGTCCCGTGTAGCTCAGTTGGTAGAGCATGGCATTTGCAACGCCCGGATTGTGGGTTCGATTCCCACTGGGGGCCAGTATGAAAATGTATGCACTCACTAACTGTAAGTCACTCTGGATAAGAGCGTCTGCTAAATGACTAAAATGTAAATATCAGTTGTATCCTAGTCAGCAGGCACTAGTTACAGTTTGAAGCTTTCTCTTGAGTGGGCAGCTTGATGAAAGCCAGTCAATATTTAAATCACCCAGAAAGTATACCTCTCTCTATTGATATCACATATATTATCAAACATTTCACACATGTTATCCAGATACTGACTGTTAGCACTTGGTGGTCAATAGCAGCTTCCCACCAGAATGGGCTTTAGGTGAGGCAGGTGAACCTGTAGCCATATTACTTCAACAGTATTTAACATGAGATCCTCTCTCAGCTTTACAGGAATGTGGTTCTGAATATAAACAGCCACACCTCCACCATTGGCATTTCTGTATTTTCTGTAGATCTTATAACCATGTATTACTAACACTGTATCATCAAATGTATTATCTAAGTGAGTTTCAGAGATAGTCAGAATATGAATGCCATCTGTTACTAGAAAATTATTGATTTCATGAACCTTGTTTCTTAAGCTACATATGTTAACGTGGGCTATTTTTAGCATTTTTCTGCGATGCTTCGTTTTTACATTTACATTTTTTTAAATTTTTAGTCATTTAGCAGACGCTCTTATCCAGAGCGACTTACAGTTAGTGAGTGCATACATTTTCATTCATGTTTTTATTACTTTACTGGGAAGCTTAGCAGAGGTAGACATGCTCAGGTTATTTATGTTAGTGCAGGGTGAGCTGCACACAGTGGACTTCCTACAAGGGCACACCACCTCAGTGTTAACAGTATATCTCTGGTTCATAGGCACATGATTGCTGCATACAATAGCTGTAGGATCAGCAGAGGCATTCCGGGCAGTAAGAGGGACATAAATTAGGTTACTTACATTGTGTCTTCCAACGCCCCTAGGATAATGTACATTTGCTGAAGCATTATGACAACTCAGCAACACAATGGTAGAGATTAAATGAGCTGGGCTTGGGTCATTGATAAGTCATTGTGGTCCTCTGTAGCTCAGCTGGTAGAGCACGGCGCTTGTAACGCCAAGGTAGTGGGTTCGATCCCCGGGACCACCCATACACAAAAATGTATGCACGCATGACTGTAAGTCGCTTTGGATAAAAGCGTCTGCTAAATGGCATATTATTATTGTGTCAATGCAGTCTTATAATGCTGTGAAAGGATCCAGGAACCCAAATTATTTGGGTGGGTCACATCCTCCTTATAATATGAGCTTTGTTTCCAGGAGGTATCAAAATTGTCAATAAATGTTACACCCACAGAGCTGCAGTAGTCTCGTAGCCAGTTATGGAGGGCTAAAAGTCTGCTGAACCGTTCAATGCCACGATTTAGGGAGAGCAGAGGGCCAGATATTATGGGGCGTTTGTTGGTGTCAAGTAATGACCCAATCAGTTCTTTAAAATCCATCTTCAGCTGTTCTGAGCTGCCCTTCATAATGTCATTGAATCCCACATGAACTATGATAGACTCAATTTCCTGATGCTGGTTTAAAATGTTTGGGAGCAGCTTATTGATGTCCTGTACTCGTGCTCCTGGATAGCACAACGTTTTTGCTCCAGGGACTGAGACATTTCTCACCATTGAACTGCCCAATATAACGGCCGGAGAAGGGAATTGAGAAATCCGCCCATTCCCACCCCTCATACAATTCATTGAGCCTTTCACGGGCCCATGGGAAGCAGGATAGCGCTCCCGGAGAGCATACTTTGTTAGTAGTATATGTTTCTTATACTGTATATACAAAACATTAGGAACACCTGCTCTTTCCATGGCAGACTGACCAGGTGAATCCAGGAGCCCTTATTGATGTCACCTGTTAAATCCACTTCAATCAGTGTAGATGAAGGGGAGGAGACAGGTTAAAAATCAACTTTTAAGCCAATTAGCAGATGCTCCTATCCAGAGCGACTTACAGTATTGAGTGCATATATTTTAATACTTTCTTCGTACTGGTCCCTCATGGGAATCGAACCCACAACCCTGGCACCATAAGCACCATGCGCTACCATCTGCGCTACAAAGGACATGTACATGGAGAGACATGGATTGTGTGTGTGCCATTCAGAGGGTGAATGGGCAGGACAAAATATGTAAGTGCCTTTGAACGGGGTATGGTAGTAGGGGCCACCCTTACAAAAATGAATTTGTTGCTGCAAATTTCCTGCAGGTTTGTGGCAAATTTGCTGCAAACTAAATAGTGTGCTACAAAATGTTGCCAGAAGTTTGCAAACATTTGGCACTAGTGGTGAATCTGTGGCAAACCTTTGGCAACAGTTTACCAGAAGCCGTTTCTGGTGAACACCTGAGTTCGAATGCCGCGTATAAAACAACTGGGAACTCAGAAGAATACGAGGACAAATCATGACGTCAGTGATTTTCATGTCTGACAGTCGGAGCTCTAGAAAGAGGCCAGAGTTCCCTAGTTGGAATTCCGAGTTGGATCACCGTTCATCCAACCAGTCTGAGCTCTTTTTCTTCCGAGTTCCCAGTTGTTTTGAACACACTGAAGTCAGAAGTCGGAAATTTCCGAGTTCCGAGTTCCGAGCTCCCAGATGTTTGTAACATGGCACAAGACCAGTAACGATTGATGACCAATCAAAGGGATTAGAAACAACTGTTGGAGAATGGAAACCAAGCTAACTACAGTACCTACCACAGTTATCCGGTGTCTAACTTATTAATTAAACTTCCTAATAAACTTTTAAATTTTATTAGCTAAATGTCATGTTTTATGGGATAGAGTGAAACACATTTAGTTGATACCAGTTTCAATCTGTCAGTGCCACTCACTGACTGGCTAGCGCTTAGCTAGCTAACGTTAGCTATCATATTTTTGCACAATTCATGTGATAGGTTGCTAGCTAACTAATAATTTGCCTAAACACTTTGTCAAAGCTAAAATACCACCTCAGCAGGATTAACAATTCAGCTCACCCCTGCCTACCCAATAGCTGGTCAGTTATCAGTCCTCATTAATCCCTACAGATCTGATAGATGCTGCTCTGCCTTACCACTGAGCTAGTCTACAGCTAGGGACTGTTCCTCAAGCTCAACAGTAAGGGCCTTACAGTAAAGTGGGCTATCCCCGAAGTCAAGTGCCTACGCTCCCTCATCCTGAACCTTATAAACCCAGCATCTTCTCTGGATCGTCCGGGCCAGAGTTTCAACCTCGGCACATCATGAGTGGGACGCCCTTCTCTGGGTTGGCTTTAGCCCAGAGACACCCCTCCCTACGACTCCTACCAATGTATTCAGTAACCAGAGACACCCCTCCCTACGACTCCTACCAATGTACTCAGTAACCAGAGACACCCCTCCCTACGACTCCTACCAATGTACTCAGTAACTAGTGACACCCCTCCCTACGACTCCTACCAATGTACTCAGTAACCAGAGACACCCCTCCCTACGACTCCTACCAATGTACTCAGTAACCAGAGACACCCCTCCCTACGACTCCTACCAATGTATTCAGTAACCAGAGACACCCCTCCCTACGACTCCTACCAATGTACTCAGTAACCAGAGACACCCCTCCCTACGACTCCTACCAATGTACTCAGTAACCAGAGACACCCCTCCCTACGACTCCTACCAATGTATTCAGTAACCAGAGACACCCCTCCCTACGACTCCTACCAATGTATTCAGTAACCAGAGACACCCCTCCCTACGACTCCTACCAATGTACTCAGTAACCAGAGACACCCCTCCCTACGACTCCTACCAATGTACTCAGTAACCAGAGACACCCCTCCCTACGACTCCTACCAATGTACTCAGTAACCAGAGACACCCCTCCCTACGACTCCTACCAATGTACTCAGTAACCAGAGACACCCCTCCCTACGACTCCTACCAATGTACTCAGTAACCAGAGACACCCCTCCCTACGACTCCTACCAATGTATTCAGTAACCAGAGACACCCCTCCCTACGACTCCTACCAATGTACTCAGTAACCAGAGACACCCCTCCCTACGACTCCTACCAATGTACTCAGTAACCAGAGACACCCCTCCCTACGACTCCTACCAATGTACTCAGTAACCAGAGACACCCCTCCCTACGACTCCTACCAATGTATTCAGCAACCAGAGACACCCCTCCCTACGACTCCTACCAATGTACTCAGTAACCAGAGACACCCCTCCCTACGACTCCTACCAATGTACTCAGTAACCAGAGACACCCCTCCCTACGACTCCTACCAATGTACTCAGTAACCAGAGACACCCCTCCCTACGACTCCTACCAATGTACTCAGTAACCAGAGACACCCCTCCCTACGACTCCTACCAATGTACTCAGTAACCAGAGACACCCCTCCCTACGACTCCTACCAATGTACTCAGTAACCAGAGACACCCCTCCCTACGACTCCTACCAATGTACTCAGTAACCAGAGACACCCCTCCCTACGACTCCTACCAATGTATTCAGTAACCAGAGACACCCCTCCCTACGACTCCTACCAATGTACTCAGTAACTATAGTTGGGTCTCAGGTTAGGTTCCCTCCCAGCTACTCGGGTTCCCGAAGGGAATGAATCATTTTTTATTCTAATATTATTTATTTCTACCCCCTTTTTCACCCCAATTTTGTGATTACGATCTTGTCTAATCACTGCAACTCCCCAATAGGCTCGGGAGAGGCGATGGTCGAGTCATGTGTCCTCCAAAACATGACCCGCCAAACCGCTCTTCTTAACACCCGCCCGCTTAACCCAGAAGCCAGCCGCACCAATGTGTCGGAGGAAACATCGTTCAACTGACAACCGAGTCAGCCTGCAGGCACCCGGCCCACCACAAGGAGTCGCTAGAGCGCGATGAGCCACGTAAAGCCCCCCCGGCCAAACCCTCCCTAACCCGGACGACGCTGGGCTGTAATGACGCCGCAACACTGCGATGTACTTGGGAGGCCTTAACCTTCACTTTTAAACATTCATTCTTAAACATTCATCTTCCTTACCCCACTCAATTACAATCTTACTCCAACTTAATGTATCACTCCCATTACATCCACCAACTTAAACATTTCATCATTACAACATTTCAACATTATAACCTTCCATTATCAACCTCCTACAGACCCTAAGGCCTTGTTCCCCAAAGCTTAACAAACATATTCTATATGCATCATACCTTAAAGAAAACAACACTATAACATTTCATTCATTTTACTTATTTTTCTTCTTTTCTTTAATCAGTGTCAATTCTCGCTCCATGTTCATTCTTCTTTGTGCTCCGTGTGTGTGTGAAAGTGAAACTTCTTCATGAGTATGTGTGTGGGTGTCTGCAAATGTTCTCTAAAATGTCACAGAGAACTGGGCCTTGGCCTACTACTCATGACACCCCCCTCATGGCAATATATAGTATTGCCACATAAGGACACATTTTACTCTCTTTAACCAGTTGTTATGGCTTACGTGGCTGTGGTCTTGAAAATATAAGGTGTGCTGGTACGTGAGCCCTGAGAGCCTGAACGTAGGTCAGAGCACCTTTAGTTTCTCCAGACTCCCTCTTGATTCCCAGTCTACCCATATACTCACAAGTCCTTTCCCACTTCACTCTGTCTTCACTCTAACCGTCAGTCCAGAGGCCTGATCAGAGGCTGCACCGGTCTCTAACCGTCAGTCCAGAGGCCTGATCAGCGGCTGCACCGGTCTCTAACCGTCAGTCCAGAGGCCTGATCAGCGGCTGCACCGGTCTCTAACCGTCAATCCAGAGGCCTGATCAGCGGCTGCACCGGTCTCTAACCGTCAGTCCAGAGGCCTGATCAGAGGCTGCACCGGTCTCTAACCGTCAGTCCAGAGGCCTGATCAGAGGCTGCACCGGTCTCGAACCGTCAGTCCAGAGGCCTGATCAGCGGCTGCACCGGTCTCTAACCGTCAGTCCAGAGGCCTGATCAGCGGCTGCACCGGTCTCTAACCGTCAGTCCAGAGGCCTGATCAGAGGCTGCACCGGTCTCTAACCATCAGTCCAGAGGCCTGATCAGCGGCTGCACCGGTCTCTAACCGTCAGTCCAGAGGCCTGATCAGAGGCTGCACCGGTCTCTAACCGTCAGTCCAGAGGCTGCACCGGTCTCTAACCGTCAGTCCAGAGGCTGCACCGGTCTCTAACCGTCAGTCCAGAGGCCTGATCAGCGGCTGCACCGGTCTCTAACCGTCAGTCCAGAGGCTGCACCGGTCTCTAACCGTCAGTCCAGAGGCCTGATTAGAGGCTGCACCGGTCTCTAACCGTCAGTCCAGAGGCCTGATCAGAGGCTGCACCGGTCTCTAACCGTCAGTCCAGAGGCCTGATCAGTGGCTGCACCGGTCTCTAACCGTCAGTCCAGAGGCTGCACCGGTCTCTAACCGTCAGTCCAGAGGCCTGATCAGAGGCTGCACCGGTCTCTAACCGTCAGTCCAGAGGCCTGATCAGAGGCTGCACCGGTCTCTAACCGTCAGTCCAGAGGCCTGATCAGCGGCTGCACCGGTCTCTAACCGTCAGTCCAGAGGCCTGATCAGAGGCTGCACCGGTCTCTAACCGTCAGTCCAGAGGCTGCACCGGTCTCTAACCGTCAGTCCAGAGGCCTGATCAGCGGCTGCACCGGTCTCTAACCGTCAGTCCAGAGGCCTGATCAGAGGCTGCACCGGTCTCTAACCGTCAGTCCAGAGGCCTGATCAGCGGCTGCACCGGTCTCTAACCGTCAGTCCAGAGGCCTGATCAGCGGCTGCACCGGTCTCTAACCGTCAGTCCAGAGGCCTGATCAGAGGCTGCACCGGTCTCTAACCGTCAGTCCAGAGGCCTGATCAGAGGCTGCACCGGTCTCTAACCGTCAGTCCAGAGGCTGCACCGGTCTCTAACCGTCAGTCCAGAGGCCTGATCAGCGGCTGCACCGGTCTCTAACCGTCAGTCCAGAGGCCTGATCAGAGGCTGCACCGGTCTCTAACCGTCAGTCCAGAGGCCTGATCAGAGGCTGCACCGGTCTCTAACCGTCAGTCCAGAGGCCTGATCAGCGGCTGCACCGGTCTCTAACCGTCAGTCCAGAGGCCTGATCAGCGGCTGCACCGGTCTCTAACCGTCAGTCCAGAGGCCTGATCAGAGGCTGCACCGGTCTCTAACCGTCAGTCCAGAGGCCTGATCAGCGGCTGCACCGGTCTCTAACCGTCAGTCCAGAGGCCTGATCAGCGTCTGCACCGGTCTCTAACCGTCAGTCCAGAGGCCTGATCAGCGGCTGCACCGGTCTCTAACCGTCAGTCCAGAGGCCTGATCAGAGGCTGCACCGGTCTCTAACCGTCAGTCCAGAGGCTGCACCGGTCTCTAACCGTCAGTCCAGAGGCCTGATCAGCGGCTGCACCGGTCTCTAACCGTCAGTCCAGAGGCCTGATCAGAGGCTGCACCGGTCTCTAACCGTCAGTCCAGAGGCCTGATCAGCGTCTGCACCGGTCTCTAACCGTCAGTCCAGAGGCCTGATCAGAGGCTGCACCGGTCTCTAACCGTCAGTCCAGAGGCCTGATCAGCGGCTGCACCGGTCTCTAACCGTCAGTCCAGAGGCCTGATCAGAGGCTGCACCGGTCTCTAACCGTCAGTCCAGAGGCCTGATCAGAGGCTGCACCGGTCTCTAACCGTCAGTCCAGAGGCCTGATCAGAGGCTGCACCGGTCTCGAACCGTCAGTCCAGAGGCCTGATCAGCGGCTGCACCGGTCTCTAACCGTCAGTCCAGAGGCCTGATCAGCGTCTGCACCGGTCTCTAACCGTCAATCCAGAGGCCTGATCAGCGGCTGCACCGGTCTCTAACCGTCAGTCCAGAGGCCTGATCAGAGGCTGCACCGGTCTCTAACCATCAGTCCAGAGGCCTGATCAGAGGCTGCACCGGTCTCTAACCGTCAGTCCAGAGGCTGCACCGGTCTCTAACCGTCAGTCCAGAGGCCTGATCAGCGGCTGCACCGGTCTCTAACCGTCAGTCCAGAGGCCTGATCAGAGGCTGCACCGGTCTCTAACCGTCAGTCCAGAGGCCTGATCAGCGGCTGCACCGGTCTCTAACCGTCAGTCCAGAGGCCTGATCAGAGGCTGCACCGGTCTCTAACCGTCAGTCCAGAGGCTGCACCGGTCTCTAACCGTCAGTCCAGAGGCCTGATCAGCGGCTGCACCGGTCTCTAACCGTCAGTCCAGAGGCCTGATCAGAGGCTGCACCGGTCTCTAACCGTCAGTCCAGAGGCCTGATCAGCGGCTGCACCGGTCTCTAACCGTCAGTCCAGAGGCCTGATCAGAGGCTGCACCGGTCTCTAACCGTCAGTCCAGAGGCCTGATCAGAGGCTGCACCGGTCTCTAACCGTCAGTCCAGAGGCTGCACCGGTCTCTAACCGTCAGTCCAGAGGCCTGATCAGCGGCTGCACCGGTCTCTAACCGTCAGTCCAGAGGCCTGATCAGAGGCTGCACCGGTCTCTAACCGTCAGTCCAGAGGCCTGATCAGCGGCTGCACCGGTCTCTAACCGTCAGTCCAGAGGCCTGATCAGAGGCTGCACCGGTCTCTAACCGTCAGTCCAGAGGCCTGATCAGAGGCTGCACCGGTCTCTAACCGTCAGTCCAGAGGCTGCACCGGTCTCTAACCGTCAGTCCAGAGGCCTGATCAGCGGCTGCACCGGTCTCTAACCGTCAGTCCAGAGGCTGCACCGGTCTCTAACCGTCAGTCCAGAGGCCTGATCAGCGGCTGCACCGGTCTCTAACCGTCAGTCCAGAGGCCTGATCAGCGGCTGCACCGGTCTCTAACCGTCAGTCCAGAGGCTGCACCGGTCTCTAACCGTCAGTCCAGAGGCCTGATCAGCGTCTGCACCGGTCTCTAACCGTCAGTCCAGAGGCCTGATCAGAGGCTGCACCGGTCTCTAACCGTCAGTCCAGAGGCCTGATCAGCGGCTGCACTGGTCTCTAACCGTCAGTCCAGAGGCCTGATTAGCGGCTGCACCGGTCTCTAACCGTCAGTCCAGAGGCCTGATCAGCGGCTGCACCGGTCTCTAACCGTCAGTCCAGAGGCCTGATCAGAGGCTGCACCGGTCTCTAACCGTCAGTCCAGAGGCTGCACCGGTCTCTAACCGTCAGTCCAGAGGCCTGATCAGCGGCTGCACCGGTCTCTAACCGTCAGTCCAGAGGCCTGATCAGAGGCTGCACCGGTCTCTAACCGTCAGTCCAGAGGCCTGATCAGAGGCTGCACCGGTCTCTAACCGTCAGTCCAGAGGCCTGATCAGCGGCTGCACCAGTCTCTAACCGTCAGTCCAGAGGCCTGATCAGAGGCTGCACCGGTCTCTACCCGTCAGTCCAGAGGCCTGATCAGCGGCTGCACCGGTCTCTAACCGTCAGTCCAGAGGCCTGATCAGAGGCTGCACCGGTCTCTAACCGTCAGTCCAGAGGCCTGATCAGTGGCTGCACCGGTCTCTAACCGTCAGTCCAGAGGCCTGATCAGTGGCTGCACCGGCCTCTAACCGTCAGTCCAGAGGCCTGATCAGAGGCTGCACCGGTCTCTAACCGTCAGTCCAGAGGCCTGATCAGCGGCTGCACCGGTCTCTAACCGTCAGTCCAGAGGCCTGATCAGCGGCTGCACCGGTCTCTAACCGTCAGTCCAGAGGCCTGATCAGAGGCTGCACCGGTCTCTAACCGTCAGTCCAGAGGCCTGATCAGAGGCTGCACCGGTCTCTAACCGTCAGTCCAGAGGCCTGATCAGAGGCTGCACCGGTCATGCTCCTAGGCTTCTGCCCTACTGGTGGATCCATAAATGGTCGTTTGTCCCTCTACTTTTGCCCAAATTGGCCCTTACCCTTTTTCTTCTTCTTTTTTTTTTTGTTTATTTAACTAGGCAAGTCAGTTAAGAACATTTACATTTGAGTCATTTAGCAGACGCTCTTATCCAGAGCGACTTACAGTTAGTCAGTGCAATACATTTTCATGCTGGCCCCCCGTGGGAAACAAACCCACAACCCTGGCGTTGCAAGCGCCATGCTCTACCAACTGAGCTACAGAGGACTAGGGGACTAGAACAAATTCTTATTTACAATGACGGCCTACCAAAAGGCAAAGGCCTCCTGCGGGGACGGGGGCTGGGATTAAAAATATATATATAAATATAGGACCAAACACACATCACAACAAGAGAGACACCACAACACTACATAAAGAGAGACCAAAGACAACACCATAGCATGGCAGCAACACACGACAACACAGCAAGGTAGCAACACAACATGAAAACAACATGGTAGCAACACAACATGGTAGCAGCACAAGACATGGTAAAAACATTATTGGGCTCAGACAACAGCACAACGGGCAAGAAGGTAGAGACAACAATACATCACGCCAAGCAGCCACAACTTGACAAGGCATCTCTCCCTTCTACCTCACTATCCCTCAGTCCTTGCCAATAGTTATCTCTAGCCTGTGCGGCAGCCAACTTGGCAGCCTCCCTTGCATTGGCCTGGTGCATCTTTGCTCTTTCATAGTCACTAATATGTACTTCTTGACACGGACCTGGGGAGCAGAGGTCACAGGGGAGGTCCATAGGCTCTTCTTTTCCCTCTACCACTGGACATATAGCCATCTCCAGACAGTGAACCCCCTCCAGGACATCTGCCCGACGCTCTAGGTTAATGGGGAGAGTGGCTTTGGCTACTGCAATCAGGTTCGCCAGTCGACGTCTCTCTTGACCTTTGGCCCTGGAACGGTCCAAAAGCTCAAAGGTGTCCAGCTCTGCCATGGGGTCCCCCTGCCGGTCACTCTCTCGGATCTCTGTGTGATCTCTTCCCCCCTATTTCCTCTAGCACCATTGCATGGCTGGCTGGATCCTTTGCAATCAGGTACCGACTGCGCAGTTGCTTTCCACGACGCTCTAGAAGAGTTGAGTACAGGCCCTCTCGAACCCGTCTGTTCCTCACCATCACCCGCCCCACCTCGGATTTGAAGACTTTACCACCCTTCTCCTCACGGATCCACTGGATTGGCAGCTCCAACCTGGTGGTTCTGGTTTGGTCTAGGGTACACAGTGGTATTTTACCTCTCTGGTCTGGAAGCCTCTCGGTGCCTCGGCTGGGCAGAACTTCAGGGCTACAAGCGGGGGCTGAGACAGCAGACGGCAGGATGTTGTCACTATACTCCTCTCCCTATATCTCAACAAGTTTGGGCGCTTTGGAGTCTTTAACCCTCGCCTCCACCTTATAATTCGTAACCCTAACCAACCTCCTCATCCAATGCTTCCGATTCTCATCATCCACCCCATATCCTATCACTGAGGTGTCTGGTGTCACCTCTGGTGAGGCAGGAGTTCCGTCACTAAATGGATACGCCTTCTCTTGCCCTTCAATCTTGAGGAACGAAAAGTAACTCCACATCGGCACTCCTTCTACCATCTCTTCCCTATCAAAATCATCCCATATCGGGATCCACTGATTAACTGTATCCCCTGACCTATTCCCCTTCTCTGAGACAACCTGGTCTAGATGTGCTCTCCGACCTGGGTCCTCTCCTCTACGTCACACAGCTTCACACACCACTCCACACTACACAACACAACCCCACCACACCACACCACACCACTACACCACCACACCACACCACACCACACCACCACACCACACCACACCACACCACCACCACCACACCACACCACCACACCACACCACACCACACCACCACACCACACCACACCACACCACACCACCACTCCACACTACACAACACCACCACACCACACCACACCACCACCACCACACCACACCACACCACCACACCACACCACACGACAACACCACACCACACCACACCACACCACCACTCCACACTACACAACACAACCCCACCACACCACCACTCCACACTACACAACACAACCCCACCACACCACACCACACCACACCACCACACCACACCACACCACACCACCACACCACACCACACCACCACCACCACACCACACCACCACACCACACCACCACACCACACCACACCACCACACCACACCACACCACACCACACCACACCACCACACCACCACACCACACCACACCACACCACCACACCACCACACCACACCACACCACCACACCACACCACACCACACCACACCACCACACCACACCACACCACACCACACCACACCACACCACCACTCCACACTACACAACACAACCCCACCACACCACCACTCCACACTACACAACACAACCCCACCACACCACCACTCCACACTACACAACACAACCCCACCACACCACACCACACCACACCACTACACCACCACACAACACCACACCACACCACCACACCACACCACACCACACCACACCACCACCACCACACCACACCACCACACCACCACACCACACCACACCACCACACCA
This sequence comes from Coregonus ussuriensis, assembly GCA_031479575.1. Taxonomy (NCBI): domain Eukaryota; kingdom Metazoa; phylum Chordata; class Actinopteri; order Salmoniformes; family Salmonidae; genus Coregonus; species Coregonus ussuriensis. The sequence continues at coordinate 64,608,006 of CM062483.1, read as the reverse complement.
CACCACACCCCACCACACCACCACCACCACACCACCACACCACCACACCACCACACCACCACACCAAACCACACCACACCACACCACCACACCACACCACACCACACCACACCACACCACACCACCACACCACCACACCACCACACCACCACACCACACCACCACAACACCACACCACCACACCACCACACCACCACCACACCACACCACACCACACCAAACCACACACACACACACACCACACCACACACACACCACACCACACCACACCACCACCACACCACCACACCACCACACCACACACACACCACCCCACACCACCACACCACCACACCACCACACCACACCACAACACCACACCACCACACCACCACACCACACCACACCACACCACCACAAAACACCACACCACCACACCACCACACCACACCACACCACCACACCACCACACCACCACACCACACCACACCACACCACCACACCACCACACCACACACACACCACACCACACCACCACACCACCACACCACCACACCACACCACAACACCACACCACCACACCACACCACACCACACCACCACAAAACACCACACCACCACACCACCACACCACACCACACCACACCACCACACAACCACACCACCACACCACACCACACCACCACACCACCACACCACCACACCACACCACACCACCACACCACCACACCACCACACCACCACACCACACCACACCACACCACACTACAGTATTAATTTGCAAGCAACAAAAGCACGCATTCCTCGGTACAAACTGCCTCTTTCCAATGTTAAAGGTCAGCTTGTACCCTCCAGAGGCCACCACTTCCTAAAGGTCAGCTTGTACCCTCCAGAGGCCACCACTTCCTAAAGGTCAGCTTGTACCCTCCAGAGGCCACCACTTCCTAAAGGTCAGCTTCTACCCTCCAGAGGCCACCACTTCCTAAAGGTCAGCTTGTACCCTCCAGAGGCCACCGCTTCCTAAAGGTCAGCTTGTACCCTCCAGAGGCCACCGCTTCCTAAAGGTCAGCTTGTACCCTCCAGAGGCCACCGCTTCCCTAAGGTCAGCTTGTACCCTCCAGAGGCCACCGCTTCCTAAATGTCAGCTTGTACCCTCCAGAGGCCACCGCTTCCTAAAGGTCAGCTTGTACCCTCCAGAGGCCACCGCTTCCTAAAGGTCAGCTTGTACCCTCCAGAGGCCACCGCTTCCTAAAGGTCAGCTTGTACCCTCCAGAGGCCACCGCTTCCTAAAGGTCAGCTTGTACCCTCCAGAGGCCACCACTTCCTAAAGGTCAGCTTGTACCCTCCAGAGGCCACCGCTTCCTAAAGGTCAGCTTGTACCCTCCAGAGGCGACCACTTCCTAAAGGTCAGCTTGTACCCTCCAGAGGCCACCGCTTCCTAAAGGTCAGCTTGTACCCTCCAGAGGCCACCACTTCCTAAAGGTCAGCTTGTACCCTCCAGAGGCCACCACTTCCTAAAGGTCAGCTTGTACCCTCCAGAGGCCACCGCTTCCTAAAGGTCAGCTTGTACCCTCCAGAGGCCACCTCTTCCTAAAGGTAAGCTTGTACCCTCCAGAGGCCACCGCTTCCTAAAGGTCAGCTTGTACCCTCCAGAGGCCACCACTTCCTAAAGGTCAGCTTGTACCCTCCAGAGGCCACCGCTTCATAAAGGTCAGCTTGTACCCTCTAGAGGCCACCGCTTCCTAAAGGTCAGCTTGTACCCTCCAGAGGCCACCTCTTCCTAAAGGTCAGCTTGTACCCTCCAGAGGCCACCACTTCCTAAAGGTCAGCTTGTACCCTCCAGAGGCCACCGCTTCCTAAAGGTCAGCTTGTACCCTCCAGAGGCCACCACTTCCTAAAGGTCAGCTTGTACCCTCCAAAGGCCACCGCTTCCTAAGGGTCAGCTTGTACCCTCTAGAGGCCACCACTTCCTCAAGGTCAGCTTGTACCCTCCAGAGGCCACCACTTCCTAAAGGTCAGCTTGTACCCTCCAGAGGCCACCACTTCCTAAAGGTCAGCTTGTACCCTCCAGAGGCCACCACTTCCTAAAGGTCAGCTTGTACCCTCCAGAGGCCACCACTTCCTAAAGGTCAGCTTGTACCCTCCAGAGGCCACCGCTTCCTAAAGGTCAGCTTGTACCCTCCAGAGGCGACCACTTCCTAAAGGTCAGCTTGTACCCTCCAGAGGCCACCGCTTCCTAAAGGTCAGCTTGTACCCTCCAGAGGCCACCGCTTCCTAAAGGTCAGCTTGTACCCTCCAGAGGCCACCACTTCCTAAAGGTCAGCTTGTACCCTCCAGAGGCCACCGCTTCCTAAAGGTCAGCTTGTACCCTCCAGAGGCCACCGCTTCCTAAAGGTCAGCTTGTACCCTCCAGAGGCCACCGCTTCCTAAAGGTCAGCTTGTACCCTCCAGAGGCCACCGCTTCCTAAAGGTCAGCTTGTACCCTCCAGAGGCCACCGCTTCCTAAAGGTCAGCTTGTACCCTCCAGAGGCCACCGCTTCCTAAAGGTCAGCTTGTACCCTCCAGAGGCCACCTCTTCCTAAAGGTCAGCTTGTACCCTCCAGAGGCCACCGCTTCCTAAAGGTCAGCTTGTACCCTCCAGAGGCCACCGCTTCCTAAAGGTCAGCTTGTACCCTCCAGAGGCCACCACTTCCTAAAGGTCAGCTTGTACCCTCCAAAGGCCACCGCTTCCTAAGGGTCAGCTTGTACCCTCTAGAGGCCACCACTTCCTCAAGGTCAGCTTGTACCCTCCAGAGGCCACCACTTCCTAAAGGTCAGCTTGTACCCTCCAGAGGCCACCACTTCCTAAAGGTCAAATTGTACCCTCCAGAGGCCACCACTTCCTAAAGGTCAGCTTGTACCCTCCAGAGGCCACCACTTCCTAAAGGTCAGCTTGTACCCTCCAGAGGCCACCACTTCCTAAAGGTCAGCTTTTACCCTCCAGAGGCCACCACTTCCTAAAGGTCAGCTTGTACCCTCCAGAGGCCACCGCTTCCTAAAGGTCAGCTTGTACCCTCCAGAGGCCACCGCTTCCTAAAGGTCAGCTTGTACCCTCCAGAGGCCACCGCTTCCTAAAGGTCAGCTTGTACCCTCCAGAGGCCACCGCTTCCTAAAGGTCAGCTTGTACCCTCCAGAGGCCACCGCTTCCTAAAGGTCAGCTTGTACCCTCCAGAGGCCACCGCTTCCTAAAGGTCAGCTTGTACCCTCCAGAGGCCACCTCTTCCTAAAGGTCAGCTTGTACCCTCCAGAGGCCACCACTTCCTAAAGGTCAGCTTGTACCCTCCAGAGGCCACCGCTTCCTAAAGGTCAGCTTGTACCCTCCAGAGGCCACCACTTCCTAAAGGTCAGCTTGTACCCTCCAAAGGCCACCGCTTCCTAAGGGTCAGCTTGTACCCTCTAGAGGCCACCACTTCCTCAAGGTCAGCTTGTACCCTCCAGAGGCCACCACTTCCTAAAGGTCAGCTTGTACCCTCCAGAGGCCACCACTTCCTAAAGGTCAAATTGTACCCTCCAGAGGCCACCACTTCCTAAAGGTCAGCTTGTACCCTCCAGAGGCCACCACTTCCTAAAGGTCAGCTTGTACCCTCCAGAGGCCACCACTTCCTAAAGGTCAGCTTTTACCCTCCAGAGGCCACCACTTCCTAAAGGTCAGCTTGTACCCTCCAGAGGTCACCACTTCCTAAAGGTCAGCTTGTACCCTCCAGAGGCCACCGCTTCCTAAAGGTCAGCTTGTACCCTCCAGAGGCCACCGCTTCCTAAAGGTCAGCTTGTACCCTCCAGAGGCCACCACTTCCTCAAGGTCAGCTTCTACCCTCCAGAGGCCACCGCTTCCTAAAGGTCAGCTTGTACCCTCCAGAGGCCACCACTTCCTAAAGGTCAGCTTGTACCCTCCAGAGGCCACCACTTCCTAAAGGTCAGCTTGTACCCTCCAGAGGCCACCACTTCCTAAAGGTCAGCTTGTACCCTCCAGAGGCCACCACTTCCTAAAGGTCAGCTTCTACCCTCCAGAGGCCACCGCTTCCTAAAGGTCAGCTTGTACCCTCCAGAGGCCACCGCTTCCTAAAGGTCAGCTTGTACCCTCCAGAGGCCACCGCTTCCTAAAGGTCAGCTTGTACCCTCCAGAGGCCACCGCTTCCTAAAGGTCAGCTTGTACCCTCCAGAGGCCACCGCTTCCTAAAGGTCAGCTTGTAACCTCCAGAGGCCACCGCTTCCTAAAGTTCAGCTTGTACCCTCCAGAGGCCACCACTTCCTAAAGGTCAGCTTGTACCCTCCAGAGGCCACCGCTTCCTAAAGGTCAGCTTGTACCCTCCAGAGGCCACCGCTTCCTAAAGGTCAGCTTGTACCCTCCAGAGGCCACCGCTTCCTAAAGGTCAGCTTGTACCCTCCAGAGGCCACCGCTTCCTAAAGGTCAGCTTGTACCCTCCAGAGGCCACCGCTTCCTAAAGGTCAGCTTGTACCCTCCAGAGGCCACCGCTTCCTAAAGGTCAGCTTGTACCCTCCAGAGGCCACCACTTCCTAAAGGTCAGCTTGTACCCTCCAGAGGCCACCACTTCCTAAAGGTCAGCTTGTACCCTCCAGAGGCCACCGCTTCCTAAAGGTCAGCTTGTACCCTCCAGAGGCCACCACTTCCTAAAGGTCAGCTTGTACCCTCCAGAGGCCACCGCTTCCTAAGGGTCACCTTGTACCCTCTAGAGGCCACCACTTCCTAAAGGTCAGCTTGTACCCTCCAGAGGCCACCACTTCCTCAAGGTCAGCTTGTACCCTCCAGAGGCCACCACTTCCTCAAGGTCAGCTTGTACCCTCCAGAGGCCACCGCTTCCTAAAGGTCAGCTTGTACCCTCCAGAGGCCACCACTTCCTAAAGGTCAGCTTGTACCCTCCAGAGGCCACCGCTTCCTAAAGGTCAGCTTGTACCCTCCAGAGGCCACCGCTTCCTAAAGGTCAGCTTGTACCCTCCAGAGGCCACCACTTCCTCAAGGTCAGCTTGTACCCTCCAGAGGCCACCGCTTCCTAAAGGTCAGCTTGTACCCTCCAGAGGCCACCGCTTCCTAAAGGTCAGCTTCTACCCTCCAGAGGCCACCGCTTCCTAAAGGTCAGCTTGTACCCTCCAGAGGCCACCGCTTCCTAAAGGTCAGCTTGTACCCTCCAGAGGCCACCACTTCCTAAAGGTCAGCTTGTACCCTCCAGAGGCCACCACTTCCTAAAGGTCAGCTTGTACCCTCCAGAGGCCACCACTTCCTAAAGGTCAGCTTGTACCCTCCAGAGGCCACCACTTCCTAAAGGTCAGCTTGTACCCTCCAGAGGCCACCACTTCCTAAAGGTCAGCTTGTACCCTCCAGAGGCCACCGCTTCCTAAAAATCAGCTTGTACCCTCCAGAGGCCACCGCTTCCTAAAGGTCAGCTTGTACCCTCCAGAGGCCACCGCTTCCTAAAGGTCAGCTTGTACCCTCCAGAGGCCACCGCTTCCTAAAGGTCAGCTTGTACCCTCCAGAGGCCACCGCTTCCTAAAGGTCAGCTTGTACCCTCCAGAGGCCACCGCTTCCTAAAGGTCAGCTTGTACCCTCCAGAGGCCACCGCTTCCTAAAGGTCAGCTTGTACCCTCCAGAGGCCACCGCTTCCTAAAGGTCAGCTTGTACCCTCCAGAGGCCACCGCTTCCTAAAGGTCAGCTTGTACCCTCCAGAGGCCACCGCTTCCTAAAGGTCAGCTTGTACCCTCCAGAGGCCACCGCTTCCTAAAGGTCAGCTTGTACCCTCCAGAGGCCACCGCTTCCTAAAGGTCAGCTTGTACCCTCCAGAGGCCACCGCTTCCTAAAGGTCAGCTTGTACCCTCCAGAGGCCACCGCTTTCTAAAGGTCAGCTTCTACCCTCCAGAGGCCACCACTTCCTAAAGGTCAGCTTGTACCCTCCAGAGGCCACCACTTCCTAAGGGTCAGCTTGTACCCTCCAGAGGCCACCACTTCCTAAAGGTCAGCTTGTACCCTCCAGAGGCCACCGCTTCCTAAAGGTCAGCTTGTACCCTCCAGAGGCCACCGCTTTCTAAAGGTCAGCTTGTACCCTCCAGAGGCCACCGCTTCCTAAAGGTCAGCTTGTACCCTCCAGAGGCCACCTCTTCCTAAAGGTCAGCTTGTACCCTCCAGAGGCCACCACTTCCTAAAGGTCAGCTTGTACCCTCCAGAGGCCACCGCTTCCTAAAGGTCAGCTTGTACCCTCCAGAGGCCACCACTTCCTAAAGGTCAGCTTGTACCCTCCAAAGGCCACCGCTTCCTAAGGGTCAGCTTGTACCCTCTAGAGGCCACCACTTCCTCAAGGTCAGCTTGTACCCTCCAGAGGCCACCACTTCCTAAAGGTCAGCTTGTACCCTCCAGAGGCCACCACTTCCTAAAGGTCAAATTGTACCCTCCAGAGGCCACCACTTCCTAAAGGTCAGCTTGTACCCTCCAGAGGCCACCACTTCCTAAAGGTCAGCTTGTACCCTCCAGAGGCCACCACTTCCTAAAGGTCAGCTTTTACCCTCCAGAGGCCACCACTTCCTAAAGGTCAGCTTGTACCCTCCAGAGGTCACCACTTCCTAAAGGTCAGCTTGTACCCTCCAGAGGCCACCGCTTCCTAAAGGTCAGCTTGTACCCTCCAGAGGCCACCGCTTCCTAAAGGTCAGCTTGTACCCTCCAGAGGCCACCACTTCCTCAAGGTCAGCTTCTACCCTCCAGAGGCCACCGCTTCCTAAAGGTCAGCTTGTACCCTCCAGAGGCCACCACTTCCTAAAGGTCAGCTTGTACCCTCCAGAGGCCACCACTTCCTAAAGGTCAGCTTGTACCCTCCAGAGGCCACCACTTCCTAAAGGTCAGCTTGTACCCTCCAGAGGCCACCACTTCCTAAAGGTCAGCTTCTACCCTCCAGAGGCCACCGCTTCCTAAAGGTCAGCTTGTACCCTCCAGAGGCCACCGCTTCCTAAAGGTCAGCTTGTACCCTCCAGAGGCCACCGCTTCCTAAAGGTCAGCTTGTACCCTCCAGAGGCCACCGCTTCCTAAAGGTCAGCTTGTACCCTCCAGAGGCCACCACTTCCTAAAGGTCAGCTTGTACCCTCCAGAGGCCACCGCTTCCTAAAGGTCAGCTTGTACCCTCCAGAGGCCACCACTTCCTAAAGGTCAGCTTGTACCCTCCAGAGGCCACCGCTTCCTAAAGGTCAGCTTGTACCCTCCAGAGGCCACCGCTTCCTAAAGGTCAGCTTGTACCCTCCAGAGGCCACCGCTTCCTAAAGGTCAGCTTGTACCCTCCAGAGGCCACCGCTTCCTAAAGGTCAGCTTGTACCCTCCAGAGGCCACCGCTTCCTAAAGGTCAGCTTGTACCCTCCAGAGGCCACCGCTTCCTAAAGGTCAGCTTGTACCCTCCAGAGGCCACCACTTCCTAAAGGTCAGCTTGTACCCTCCAGAGGCCACCACTTCCTAAAGGTCAGCTTGTACCCTCCAGAGGCCACCGCTTCCTAAAGGTCAGCTTGTACCCTCCAGAGGCCACCACTTCCTAAAGGTCAGCTTGTACCCTCCAGAGGCCACCGCTTCCTAAGGGTCAGCCTTGTACCCTCCAGAGGCCACCAGCTTCCTAAAGGTCAGCTTGTACCCTCCAGAGGCCACCACTTCCTCAAGGTCAGCTTGTACCCTCCAGAGGCCACCACTTCCTCAAGGTCAGCTTGTACCCTCCAGAGGCCACCGCTTCCTAAAGGTCAGCTTGTACCCTCCAGAGGCCACCACTTCCTAAAGGTCAGCTTGTACCCTCCAGAGGCCACCGCTTCCTAAAGGTCAGCTTGTACCCTCCAGAGGCCACCGCTTCCTAAAGGTCAGCTTGTACCCTCCAGAGGCCACCACTTCCTCAAGGTCAGCTTGTACCCTCCAGAGGCCACCGCTTCCTAAAGGTCAGCTTGTACCCTCCAGAGGCCACCGCTTCCTAAAGGTCAGCTTGTACCCTCCAGAGGCCACCGCTTCCTAAAGGTCAGCTTGTACCCTCCAGAGGCCACCGCTTCCTAAAGGTCAGCTTGTACCCTCCAGAGGCCACCACTTCCTAAAGGTCAGCTTGTACCCTCCAGAGGCCACCACTTCCTAAAGGTCAGCTTGTACCCTCCAGAGGCCACCACTTCCTAAAGGTCAGCTTGTACCCTCCAGAGGCCACCACTTCCTAAAGGTCAGCTTGTACCCTCCAGAGGCCACCACTTCCTAAAGGTCAGCTTGTACCCTCCAGAGGCCACCGCTTCCTAAAGGTCAGCTTGTACCCTCCAGAGGCCACCGCTTCCTAAAGGTCAGCTTGTACCCTCCAGAGGCCACCGCTTCCTAAAGGTCAGCTTGTACCCTCCAGAGGCCACCGCTTCCTAAAGGTCAGCTTGTACCCTCCAGAGGCCACCGCTTCCTAAAGGTCAGCTTGTACCCTCCAGAGGCCACCGCTTCCTAAAGGTCAGCTTGTACCCTCCAGAGGCCACCGCTTCCTAAAGGTCAGCTTGTACCCTCCAGAGGCCACCGCTTCCTAAAGGTCAGCTTGTACCCTCCAGAGGCCACCGCTTCCTAAAGGTCAGCTTGTACCCTCCAGAGGCCACCGCTTCCTAAAGGTCAGCTTGTACCCTCCAGAGGCCACCGCTTCCTAAAGGTCAGCTTGTACCCTCCAGAGGCCACCGCTTCCTAAAGGTCAGCTTGTACCCTCCAGAGGCCACCGCTTCTAAAGGTCAGCTTCTACCCTCCAGAGGCCACCACTTCCTAAAGGTCAGCTTGTACCCTCCAGAGGCCACCACTTCCTAAAGGTCAGCTTGTACCCTCCAGAGGCCACCACTTCCTAAAGGTCAGCTTGTACCCTCCAGAGGCCACCGCTTCCTAAAGGTCAGCTTGTACCCTCCAGAGGCCACCGCTTTCTAAAGGTCAGCTTGTACCCTCCAGAGGCCATCGCTTCCTAAAGGTCAGCTTGTACCCTCCAGAGGCCACCTCTTCCTAAAGGTCAGCTTGTACCCTCCAGAGGCCACCACTTCCTAAAGGTCAGCTTGTACCCTCCAGAGGCCACCACTTCCTAAAGGTCAGATTGTACCCTCCAGAGGCCACCACTTCCTAAAGGTCAGCTTGTACCCTCCAGAGGCCACCACTTCCTAAAGGTCAGCTTGTGCCCTCCAGAGGCCACCACTTCCTCAAGGTCAGCTTGTACCCTCCAGAGGCCACCACTTCCTAAAGGTCAGATTGTACCCTCCAGAGGCCACCACTTCCTAAAGGTCAGCTTGTACACTCCAGAGGCCACCACTTCCTAAAGGTCAGCTTGTACCCTCCAGAGGCCACCACTTCCTCAAGGTCAGCTTGTACCCTCCAGAGGCCACCGCTTCCTCAAGGTCAGCTTGTACCCTCCAGAGGCCACCGCTTCCTAAAGGTCAGCTTGTACCCTCCAGAGGCCACCGCTTCCTAAAGGTCAGCTTGTACCCTCCAGAGGCCACCGCTTCCTAAAGGTCAGCTTGTACCCTCCAGAGGCCACCGCTTCCTCAAGGTCAGCTTGTACCCTCCAGAGGCCACCGCTTCCTAAAGGTCAGCTTGTACCCTCCAGAGGCCATCGCTTCCTAAAGGTCAGCTTGTACCCTCCAGAGGCCACCGCTTCCTAAAGGTCAGCTTGTACCCTCCAGAGGCCACCGCTTCCTAAAGGTCAGCTTGTACCCTCCAGAGGCCACCGCTTCCTAAAGGTCAGCTTGTACCCTCCAGAGGCCACCGCTTCCTAAAGGTCAGCTTGTAACCTCCAGAGGCCACCGCTTCCTAAAGGTCAGCTTGTACCCTCCAGAGGTCACCGCTTCCTAAAGGTCAGCTTGTACCCTCCAGAGGCCACCGCTTCCTAAAGGTCAGCTTGTACCCTCCAGAGGCCACCGCTTCCTAAAGGTCAGCTTGTACCCTCCAGAGGCCACCGCTTCCTGAAGGTCAGCTTGTACCCTCCAGAGGCCACCGCTTCCTAAAGGCCAGCTTGTACACTCCAGAGGCCACCACTTCCTCAAGGTCAGCTTGTACCCTCCAGAGGCCACCGCTTCCTAAAGGTCAGCTTGTACCCTCCAGAGGCCACCGCTTCCTAAAGGCCAGCTTGTACCCTCCAGAGGCCACCGCTTCCTAAAGGTCAGCTTGTACCCTCCAGAGGCCACCGCTTCCGAAAGGTCAGCTTGTACCCTCCAGAGGCCACCGCTTCCTAAAGGTCAGCTTGTACCCTCCAGAGGCCATCGCTTCCTAAAGGTCAGCTTGTACCCTCCAGAGGCCACCGCTTCCTAAAGGTCAGCTTGTACCCTCCAGAGGCCACCGCTTCCTAAAGGTCAGCTTGTACCCTCCAGAGGCCACCGCTTCCTAAAGGTCAGCTTGTACCCTCCAGAGGCCACCGCTTCCTAAAGGTCAGCTTGTACCCTCCAGAGGCCACCGCTTCCTAAAGGTCAGCTTGTACCCTCCAGAGGTCACCGCTTCCTAAAGGTCAGCTTGTACCCTCCAGAGGCCACCGCTTCCTAAAGGTCAGCTTGTACCCTCCAGAGGCCACCGCTTCCAAAAGATCAGCTTGTACCCTCCAGAGGCCACCGCTTCCTAAAGGCCAGCTTGTACCCTCCAGAGGCCACCGCTTCCTAAAGGTCAGCTTGTACCCTCCAGAGGCCACCGCTTCCTAAAGGTCAGCTTGTACCCTCCAGAGGCCACCACTTCCTAAAGGTCAGCTTGTACCCTCCAGAGGCCACCGCTTCCTAAAGGTCAGCTTGTACCCTCCAGAGGCCACCGCTTCCTAAAGGTCAGCTTGTACCCTCCAGAGGCCACCGCTTCCTAAAGGTCAGCTTGTACCCTCCAGAGGCCACCGCTTCCTAAAGGTCAGCTTGTACCCTCCAGAGGCCACCGCTTCCTAAAGGTCAGCTTGTACCCTCCAGAGGCCAACGCTTCCTAAAGGTCAGCTTGTACCCTCCAGAGGCCACCACTTCCTAAAGGTCAGCTTGTACCCTCCAGAGGCCACCACTTCCTAAAGGTCAGATTGTACCCTCCAGAGGCCACCACTTCCTAAAGGTCAGCTTGTACCCTCCAGAGGCCACCACTTCCTAAAGGATAGCTTGTACCCTCCAGAGGCCACCACTTCCTCAAGGTCAGCTTGTACCCTCCAGAGGCCACCACTTCCTCAAGGTCAGCTTGTACCCTCCAGAGGCCACCGCTTCCTAAAGGTCAGCTTGTACCCTCCAGATTCCACCGCTTCCTAAAGGTCAGCTTGTACCCTCCAGAGGCCACCACTTCCTAAAGGCCAGCTTTTACCCTCCAGAGGCCACCGCTTCCTAAAGGTCAGCTTGTACCCTCCAGAGGCCACCGCTTCCTAAAGGCCAGCTTGTACCCTCCAGAGGCCACCGCTTCCTAAAGGTCAGCTTGTACCCTCCAGAGGCCACCGCTTCCTAAAGGTCAGCTTGTACCCTCCAGAGGCCACCGCTTCCTAAAGGTCAGCTTGTACCCTCCAGAGGCCACCGCTTCCTAAAGGTCAGCTTGTACCCTCCAGAGGCCACCGCTTCCTAAAGGTCAGCTTGTACCCTCCAGAGGCCACCACTTCCTAAAGGTCAGCTTGTACCCTCCAGAGGCCACCGCTTCCTAAAGGTCAGCTTGTACCCTCCAGAGGCCACCGCTTCCTAAAGGTCAGCATGTACCCTCCAGAGGCCACCGCTTCCTAAAGGTCAGCTTGTACCCTCCAGAGGTCACCGCTTCCTAAAGGTCAGCTTGTACCCTCCAGAGGCCACCGCTTCCTAAAGGTCAGCTTGTACCCTCCAGAGGCCACCGCTTCCTAAAGGTCAGCTTGTACCCTCCATAGGCCACCGCTTCCTAAAGGTCAGCTTGTACCCTCCAGAGGCCACCGCTTCCTAAAGGTCAGCTTGTACCCTCCAGAGGCCACCACTTCCTAAAGGTCAGCTTGTACCCTCCAGAGGCCACCGCTTCCTAAGGGTCAGCTTGTACCCTCCAGAGGCCACCGCTTCCTAAAGGTCAGCTTGTACCCTCCAGAGGCCACCGCTTCCTAAAGGTCAGCTTGTACCCTCCAGAGGCCACCGCTTTCTAAAGGTCAGCTTGTACCCTCCAGAGGCCACCGCTTCCTAAAGGTCAGCTTGTACCCTCCAGAGGCCACCGCTTCCTAAAGGTCAGCTTGTACCCTCCAGAGGCCACCGCTTCCTAAAGGTCAGCTTGTACCCTCCAGAGGCCACCGCTTCCTAAAGGTCAGCTTGTACCCTCCAGAGGCCACCGCTTCCTAAAGGTCAGCTTGTACCCTCCAGAGGCCACCGCTTCCTAAAGGTCAGCTTGTACCCTCCAGAGGCCACCGCTTCCTAAAGGCCAGCTTGTACCCTCCAGAGGCCACCTCTTCCTAAAGGTCAGCTTGTACCCTCCAGAGGCCACCGCTTCCTAAAGGTCAGCTTGTACCCTCCAGAGGCCACCGCTTCCTAAAGGCCAGCTTGTACCCTCCTGAGGCCACCACTTCCTCAAGGTCAGCTTGTACCCTCCAGAGGCCACCGCTTCCTAAAGGTCAGCTTGTACCCTCCAGAGGCCACCACTTCCTAAAGGTCAGCTTGTACCCTCCAGAGGCCACCACTTCCTAAAGGTCAGCTTGTACCCTCCAGAGGCCACCACTTCCTAAAGGTCAGCTTGTACCCTCCAGAGGCCACCACTTCCTAAAGATCAGCTTGTACCCTCCAGAGGCCACCGCTTCCTAAAGGTCAGCTTGTACCCTCCAGAGGCCACCACTTCCTAAAGGTCAGCTTGTACCCTCCAGAGGCCACCGCTTCTTAAAGGTCAGCTTGTACCCTCCAGAGGCCACCGCTTCCTAATGGTCAGCTTGTACCCTCCAGAGGCCACCGCTTCCTAAAGGTCAGCTTGTACCCTCCAGAGGCCACCGCTTCCTAAAGGTCAGCTTGTACCCTCCAGAGGCCACCGCTTCCTAAAGGTCAGCTTGTACCCTCCAGAGGCCACCGCTTCCTAAAGGTCAGCTTGTACCCTCCAGAGGTCACCGCTTCCTAAAGGTCAGCTTGTACCCTCCAGAGGCCACCGCTTCCTAAAGGTCAGCTTGTACCCTCCAGAGGCCACCGCTTCCTAAAGATCAGCTTGTACCCTCCAGAGGCCACCGCTTCCTAAAGGCCAGCTTGTACCCTCCAGAGGCCACCGCTTCCTAAAGGTCAGCTTGTACCCTCCAGAGGCCACCGCTTCCTAAAGGTCAGCTTGTACCCTCCAGAGGCCACCACTTCCTAAAGGTCAGCTTGTACCCTCCAGAGGCCACCGCTTCCTAAAGGTCAGCTTGTACCCTCCAGAGGCCACCGCTTCCTAAAGGTCAGCTTGTACCCTCCAGAGGCCACCGCTTCCTAAAGGTCAGCTTGTACCCTCCAGAGGCCACCGCTTCCTAAAGGTCAGCTTGTACCCTCCAGAGGCCACCGCTTCCTAAAGGTCAGCTTGTACCCTCCAGAGGCCACCGCTTCCTAAAGGTCAGCTTGTACCCTCCAGAGGCCACCACTTCCTAAAGGTCAGCTTGTACCCTCCAGAGGCCACCACTTCCTAAAGGTCAGATTGTACCCTCCAGAGGCCACCACTTCCTAAAGGTCAGCTTGTACCCTCCAGAGGCCACCACTTCCTAAAGGATAGCTTGTACCCTCCAGAGGCCACCACTTCCTCAAGGTCAGCTTGTACCCTCCAGAGGCCACCACTTCCTCAAGGTCAGCTTGTACCCTCCAGAGGCCACCGCTTCCTAAAGGTCAGCTTGTACCCTCCAGATTCCACCACTTCCTAAAGGTCAGCTTGTACCCTCCAGAGGCCACCACTTCCTAAAGGTCAGCTTTTACCCTCCAGAGGCCACCGCTTCCTAAAGGTCAGCTTGTACCCTCCAGAGGCCACCGCTTCCTAAAGGCCAGCTTGTACCCTCCAGAGGCCACCGCTTCCTAAAGGTCAGCTTGTACCCTCCAGAGGCCACCGCTTCCTAAAGGTCAGCTTGTACCCTCCAGAGGCCACCGCTTCCTAAAGGTCAGCTTGTACCCTCCAGAGGCCACCGCTTCCTAAAGGTCAGCTTGTACCCTCCAGAGGCCACCACTTCCTAAAGGTCAGCTTGTACCCTCCAGAGGCCACCGCTTCCTAAAGGTCAGCTTGTACCCTCCAGAGGCCACCACTTCCTAAAGGTCAGCATGTACCCTCCAGAGGCCACCGCTTCCTAAAGGTCAGCTTGTACCCTCCAGAGGTCACCGCTTCCTAAAGGTCTGCTTGTACCCTCCAGAGGCCACCGCTTCCCAAAGGTCAGCTTGTACCCTCCAGAGGCCACCGCTTCCTAAAGGTCAGCTTGTACCCTCCATAGGCCACCGCTTCCTAAAGGTCAGCTTGTACCCTCCAGAGGCCACCGCTTCCTAAAGTTCAGCTTGTACCCTCCAGAGGCCACCACTTCCTAAAGGTCAGCTTGTACCCTCCAGAGGCCACCGCTTCCTAAGGGTCAGCTTGTACCCTCCAGAGGCCACCACTTCCTAAAGGTCAGCTTGTACCCTCCAGAGGCCACCGCTTCCTAAAGGTCAGCTTGTACCCTCCAGAGGCCACCGCTTTCTAAAGGTCAGCTTGTACCCTCCAGAGGCCACCGCTTCCTAAAGGTCAGCTTGTACCCTCCAGAGGCCACCGCTTCCTAAAGGTCAGCTTGTACCCTCCAGAGGCCACCGCTTCCTAAAGGTCAGCTTGTACCCTCCAGAGGCCACCGCTTCCTAAAGGTCAGCTTGTACCCTCCAGAGGCCACCGCTTCCTAAAGGTCAGCTTGTACCCTCCAGAGGCCACCGCTTCCTAAAGGTCAGCTTGTACCCTCCAGAGGCCACCGCTTCCTAAAGGCCAGCTTGTACCCTCCAGAGGCCACCGCTTCCTAAAGGTCAGCTTGTACCCTCCAGAGGCCACCGCTTCCTAAAGGTCAGCTTGTACCCTCCAGAGGCCACCGCTTCCTAAAGGCCAGCTTGTACCCTCCTGAGGCCACCACTTCCTCAAGGTCAGCTTGTACCCTCCAGAGGCCACCGCTTCCTAAAGGTCAGCTTGTACCCTCCAGAGGCCACCACTTCCTAAAGGTCAGCTTGTACCCTCCAGAGGCCACCACTTCCTAAAGGTCAGCTTGTACCCTCCAGAGGCCACCACTTCCTAAAGGTCAGCTTGTACCCTCCAGAGGCCACCACTTCCTAAAGGTCAGCTTGTACCCTCCAGAGGCCACCGCTTCCTAAAGGTCAGCTTGTACCCTCCAGAGGCCACCACTTCCTAAAGGTCAGCTTGTACCCTCCAGAGGCCACCGCTTCTTAAAGGTCAGCTTGTACCCTCCAGAGGCCACCGCTTCCTAATGGTCAGCTTGTACCCTCCAGAGGCCACCGCTTCCTAAAGGTCAGCTTGTACCCTCCAGAGGCCACCGCTTCCTAAAGGTCAGCTTGTACCCTCCAGAGGCCACCGCTTCCTAAAGGTCAGCTTGTACCCTCCAGAGGCCACCGCTTCCTAAAGGTCAGCTTGTACCCTCCAGAGGCCACCGCTTCCTAAAGGTCAGCTTGTACCCTCCAGAGGCCACCGCTTCCTAAAGGTCAGCTTGTACCCTCCAGAGGCCACCGCTTCCTAAAGGTCAGCTTGTACCCTCCAGAGGCCACCGCTTCCTAAAGGTCAGCTTGTACCCTCCAGAGGCCACCACTTCCTAAAGGTCAGCTTGTACCCTCCAGAGGCCACCACTTCCTAAAGGTCAGCTTGTACCCTCCAGAGGCCACCACTTCCTAAAGGATAGCTTGTACCCTCCAGAGGCCACCACTTCCTCAAGGTCAGCTTGTACCCTCCAGAGGCCACCGCTTCCTAAAGGTCAGCTTGTACCCTCCAGAGGCCACCACTTCCTAAAGGTCAGCTTGTACCCTCCAGAGGCCACCGCTTCCTAAAGGTCAGCTTGTACCCTCCAGAGGCCACCACTTCCTAAAGGTCAGCTTGTACCCTCCAGAGGCCACCACTTCCTAAAGGTCAGCTTGTAACCTCCAGAGGCCACCACTTCCTAAAGGTCAGCTTGTACCCTCCAGAGGCCACCACTTCCTAAAGGTCAGCTTCTACCCCCCAGAGGCCACCACTTCCTAAAGGTCAGCTTGTACCCCCCAGAGGCCACCACTTCCTCAAACAGTGTATAGAACTGGACTATCAAAACCTTTCCTACTCAATAGCTTTTATAAAATATCCCTGCACAACTTTCCATCAAAAAATGGGTTGGTAAATTAAAATACACCAACACCTCTCCAATGGGTAGCAGTACCAATACTCCAACTGTTTTCCTAAAAGCTCCTAATTTAATCCTCTCCTTTATTAATCCTTCCTGCAAACCTAAAATAATTGTTTATCCCTTATGCATAATAACCAATCATGGCTATAATTTTGGCAACTACTGTCCCCAAGTCCACCCAACCGTAACCGCCGAGATTTCCACTTAGCAGAATCAAAAATATTACTGTTTTACTTAAATGCATCTAAAAATGAACAAATAGCATTTCACACACATATGATAGGACAGGTAAGAGCACTCCCCATTCCTGGGTTTCCTTTCTAACGGCAGTTAACCATAACAACAATATCCAATTATTAAAATGTAAACTTTTAGTTAATACACTTCGCTCAGCTGTAATAATAATCAAAACTATTCCAATAAATATTAAACTTCCTACCAAGGCCACCACGGGTCAAACTGCCCGTCAGTCTCTGGCTCCAGCCTCATGCCCATTTCCAGTCTCCAGCTGGGAAGAATTAATCGTGACCAAGGGTGTCGTCACCAGGCTTTGGAGGTCAGGAGCATGGCGCCATCCGTGAGATCAATCACCTCCGTGGCCGAGGGACCATCTACCTCCTCAACTTTAATCACATTGCGATTCTGAGCTTGAGCCATGGCGTGGCTTAAGTTTCAGGTTAGTTTCTAGTCTCTGCCGCAAGGAAGATACACTGCTCCACTCTGTCTTACCAGACGTGATGCATGCCTGCGTAGTCTGCTTTCCTTTCTTATAACCATTATTCTCTTTAATCCTACGTGACAAGCGGGTCCTTTTTCTCAGAACCAGAGCCCTGCTCCGCTGTCTTCATTTACTATGTCATAGATAGGGTGCACCTGGCTCAAGCGTCAACCACAACTGCCATTTTGGCCCATCCTTTTCGCTTACCCCTTGTTTTTCTAACTATTCACAAGCACAATTTATCACACCTAACCCCCCCGTGGTTTGAGACTAGCTCAAACCAGTCTCCATCACTAGCTAACAAAGGCCTCCTTAGTTCAATCATCCAGAGAGCCCTCGATTAATCTTTCTTCATCTTCATCTTGCTCTTCCAAAATTACCAATCTACCCAGACGGGTCTTAGAAAGCACCCTCTCTACCCAGACGGGTCTTAGAAAGCACCCTCTCTACCCAGACGGGTCTTAGAAAGCACCCTCTCTACCGAGACGGGTCTTGGAAAGCACCCTCTCTACCCAGACGGGTCTTAGAAAGCACCCTCTCTACCCAGACGGGTCTTAGAAAGCACCCTCTCCACCCAGACGGGTCTTAGAAAGCACCCTCTCTACCCAGACGGGTCTTAGAAAGCACCCTCTCTACCCAGACGGGTCTTAGAAAGCACCCTCTCTACCCAGACGGGTCTTAGAAAGCACCCTCTCTACCCAGACGGGTCTTAGAAAGCACCCTCTCTACCCAGACGGGTCTTAGAAAGCACCCTCTCTACCCAGACGGGTCTTAGAAAGCACCCTCTCTACCCAGACGGGTCTTAGAAAGCACCCCATCTACCCAGCCCTCTTCACAGTTTCTGTATACAACTTTTCCTTATAACCCTGCCATTTTCTCTCCCACGGGCTTAGCCCCCTTCTCTGACAACTCGTATAAATTCTACCTTTCACCATTGTCCACATGGATACTCCTGAGTGGCGCAGTGGTCTAAGGCACTGCATCGCAGTGCTAACTGTGCCACTAGAGATCCTGGTTCGAATCCAGGCTCTGTCGCAGCCGACCGTGACCGGGAGACTCATGGGCGGCGCACAATTGGCCCAGCGTCGTCCAGGGTAGGGGAGGGAATGGCCGGCAGGGATGTAGCTCAGTTGATAGAGCATGGTGTTTGCAACGCCAGGGTTGTGGGTTTGATTCCCACGGGGGGCCAGTATAAAAAAATATGTATTCACTAACTGTAAGTCGCTCTGGATAAGAGCGTCTGCTAAATGACTAAAATGTAAAATGGATGATACAGGGAATAGGGTGCCATTCTTTCATAACAGCCAATACTATTCCTCCTACCGCTATCAGAGTATAGAACACTTTCCATCCTAATTCTACTAACAAATACAAGGCCCAGTAAAATGTCTTCGTTACTTCCTCATTCCTCCTTCCTCATCGATAGTTTTCCTTACTACGGTGCCCCGGATGTTACTGCCACAGCCACGGATACAAATCCAAACGTATGTCTCCGGGTGGGCACCCTTCTCACTTTCCTATTTCTCCTTCAAAATTCTAGTTTCTCCTCAAAATATTCTGCAACTATCACGTCCCACTGCCTCTCTATGTCTTCCACTGGAGGTACTATTGGAAAATAATCAATGATCGCTCTGTTTTGGATCTATTTTTCCATTTCACATACCCCAGTCCAGTCCATGTGTAAAATCCAATATGGGGCAAAGTTTTATTGTTCCTAAATTTCGCCTTAGTTTCTCCCCATTAGGCCTCACAGCCTAATCTTGTATTATCCTCACAGTAGCCATTCACCCAACCACCATAGCCCTCAAAAGGGTCTAAACCCCTTTGTGTCGCAACCATAGGCCCGTTTTGATTCCACTGCAAACAATACTGATTGGTCATGTTCCTCTTTGCTCAATTTTGCCAAATGTATAACATCCATGTATCACTCTTTGGCACTATACTGGTGGTAACCATATCTTTTACCCATTTTCTCTCAATTTTCCAAGGGGTTTAACCTACATTTCGGCTTAAGGCCTGGATTTGACTTTTTAATATACAGCAGTCGACCAGCCAATCCCACATAATTCTTTCCCATATATTACCGGCTACCGTATATCCTTCTCCATGCTTCCCACACATTTTAGTCAAAGTCCTCATGTCCAAATCGGGGGTCTAATGTTTCCTAAAGCCCTCCACTCCATATCCTCTATTGCTGCCACATCCCATAAAATGTCGGTTATTGTCAAATTCTCAAACGGCTCTTTAAATGTTACTGAGACCTTCTTCACCACTTCCTGGTTCATTGCTCTATAGGCTTCATACACGGTAGTTCCCTCTTGCTGAATCTCCTTTATTTTCTCACTGTACATTTCTCCACTTTGGTAACATCCTCCCTGAATTCTTCCCAGTTTACCGGCGGGGTCACAACCTTGGCCCGTGCTGTTGGTATTGACTGCCATGAGGACACCGGCCTTTCCCCCACATACAGTGCCTTGCAAAAGTATTCATCCCCCTTGGCATTGTTCCTATTTTGTAGTGTTGTGTCGAGTAAACGTTGCTAATTATGCTGTGAGACCAAGGAGAACCGCTGACGCTGTACTTTCATCATAAGGTTTATTCATTTCAAAGGGTTACAGCGTCGATTTACAGATACCTGCAGATATCTGGAGAATAATCGCCCCATCTCAAATATGATTATTCTGTCGTCCTTTGTCCCAACTGTGGTATATATGCTATGTAATCTGATATGGGTGTTCCCCTACAGACCAATCCCAGGAGGACACCTAACAGACTTCCTCTGTTCTATGGGGTGTCCCTCTAAAACTGCTCCCTGGACTAAATAAACCTCCTCTCAGGTTCCATTTGAAAACGTTAGCAAAGTCATAATTCCTCAGATACTACAGTTGCATTAACCCTACAACCTGTAATGGAGTTGCATTAACCCTACAGCCTGTAATGGAGTTGCATTAACCCTACAACCTGTAATGGAGTTGCATTAACCCTACAACCTGTAATGGAGTTGCATTAACCCTACAACCTGTAATGGAGTTGCATTAACCCTACAACCTGTAATGGAGTTGCATTAACCCTACAACCTGTAATGGAGTTGCATTAACCCTACAACCTGTAATGGAGTTGCATTAACCCTACAGCCTGTAATGGAGTTGCATTAACCCTACAACCTGTAATGGAGTTGCATTAACCCTACAGCCTGTAATGGAGTTGCATTAACCCTACAACCTGTAATGGAGTTGCATTAACCCTACAACCTGTAATGGAGTTGCATTAACCCTACAACCTGTAATGGAGTTGCATTAACCCTACAACCTGTAATGGAGTTGCATTAACCCTACAACCTGTAATGGAGTTGCATTAACCCTACAGCCTGTAATGGAGTTGCATTAACCCTACAACCTGTAATGGAGTTGCATTAACCCTACAACCTGTAATGGAGTTGCATTAACCCTACAACCTGTAATGGAGTTGCATTAACCCTACAACCTGTAATGGAGTTGCATTAACCCTACAACCTGTAATGGAGTTGCATTAACCCTACAGCCTGTAATGGAGTTGCATTAACCCTACAGCCTGTAATGGAGTTGCATTAACCCTACAGCCTGTAATGGAGTTGCATTAACCCTACAACCTGTAATGGAGTTGCATTAACCCTACAACCTGTAATGGAGTTGCATTAACCCTACAACCTGTAATGGAGTTGCATTAACCCTACAACCTGTAATGGAGTTGCATTAACCCTACAACCTGTAATGGAGTTGCATTAACCCTACAACCTGTAATGGAGTTGCATTAACCCTACAACCTGTAATGGAGTTGCATTAACCCTACAACCTGTAATGGAGTTGCATTAACCCTACAACCTGTAATGGAGTTGCATTAACCCTACAACCTGTAATGGAGTTGCATTAACCCTACAGCCTGTAATGGAGTTGCATTAACCCTACAACCTGTAATGGAGTTGCATTAACCCTACAACCTGTAATGGAGTTGCATTAACCCTAACCTGTAATGGAGTTGCATTAACCCTACAGCCTGTAATGGAGTTGCATTAACCCTACAACCTGTAATGGAGTTGCATTAACCCTACAACCTGTAATGGAGTTGCATTAACCCTACAACCTGTAATGGAGTTGCATTAACCCTACAACCTGTAATGGAGTTGCATTAACCCTACAACCTGTAATGGAGTTGCATTAACCCTACAACCTGTAATGGAGTTGCATTAACCCTACAGCCTGTAATGGAGTTGCATTAACCCTACAACCTGTAATGGAGTTGCATTAACCCTACAGCCTGTAATGGAGTTGCATTAACCCTACAACCTGTAATGGAGTTGCATTAACCCTACAACCTGTAATGGAGTTGCATTAACCCTACAACCTGTAATGGAGTTGCATTAACCCTACAACCTGTAATGGAGTTGCATTAACCCTACAACCTGTAATGGAGTTGCATTAACCCTACAGCCTGTAATGGAGTTGCATTAACCCTACAACCTGTAATGGAGTTGCATTAACCCTACAGCCTGTAATGGAGTTGCATTAACCCTACAACCTGTAATGGAGTTGCATTAACCCTACAACCTGTAATGGAGTTGCATTAACCCTACAACCTGTAATGGAGTTGCATTAACCCTACAGCCTGTAATGGAGTTGCATTAACCCTACAGCCTGTAATGGAGTTGCATTAACCCTACAGCCTGTAATGGAGTTGCATTAACCCTACAACCTGTAATGGAGTTGCATTAACCCTACAACCTGTAATGGAGTTGCATTAACCCTACAACCTGTAATGGAGTTGCATTAACCCTACAGCCTGTAATGGAGTTGCATTAACCCTACAACCTGTAATGGAGTTGCATTAACCCTACAGCCTGTAATGGAGTTGCATTAACCCTACAACCTGTAATGGAGTTGCATTAACCCTACAACCTGTAATGGAGTTGCATTAACCCTACAGCCTGTAATGGAGTTGCATTAACCCTACAACCTGTAATGGAGTTGCATTAACCCTACAACCTGTAATGGAGTTGCATTAACCCTACAACCTGTAATGGAGTTGCATTAACCCTACAACCTGTAATGGAGTTGCATTAACCCTACAGCCTGTAATGGAGTTGCATTAACCCTACAACCTGTAATGGAGTTGCATTAACCCTACAACCTGTAATGGAGTTGCATTAACCCTACAGCCTGTAATGGAGTTGCATTAACCCTACAACCTGTAATGGAGTTGCATTAACCCTACAACCTGTAATGGAGTTGCATTAACCCTACAGCCTGTAATGGAGTTGCATTAACCCTACAGCCTGTAATGGAGTTGCATTAACCCTACAACCTGTAATGGAGTTGCATTAACCCTACAGCCTGTAATGGAGTTGCATTAACCCTACAGCCTGTAATGGAGTTGCATTAACCCTACAACCTGTAATGGAGTTGCATTAACCCTACAACCTGTAATGGAGTTGCATTAACCCTACAACCTGTAATGGAGTTGCATTAACCCTACAACCTGTAATGGAGTTGCATTAACCCTACAACCTGTAATGGAGTTGCATTAACCCTACAACCTGTAATGGAGTTGCATTAACCCTACAACCTGTAATGGAGTTGCATTAACCCTACAACCTGTAATGGAGTTGCATTAACCCTACAGCCTGTAATGGAGTTGCATTAACCCTACAGCCTGTAATGGAGTTGCATTAACCCTACAACCTGTAATGGAGTTGCATTAACCCTACAACCTGTAATGGAGTTGCATTAACCCTACAACCTGTAATGGAGTTGCATTAACCCTACAACCTGTAATGGAGTTGCATTAACCCTACAACCTGTAATGGAGTTGCATTAACCCTACAGCCTGTAATGGAGTTGCATTAACCCTACAGCCTGTAATGGAGTTGCATTAACCCTACAACCTGTAATGGAGTTGCATTAACCCTACAACCTGTAATGGAGTTGCATTAACCCTACAGCCTGTAATGGAGTTGCATTAACCCTACAGCCTGTAATGGAGTTGCATTAACCCTACAGCCTGTAATGGAGTTGCATTAACCCTACAACCTGTAATGGAGTTGCATTAACCCTACAACCTGTAATGGAGTTGCATTAACCCTACAACCTGTAATGGAGTTGCATTAACCCTACAACCTGTAATGGAGTTGCATTAACCCTACAACCTGTAATGGAGTTGCATTAACCCTACAACCTGTAATGGAGTTGCATTAACCCTACAACCTGTAATGGAGTTGCATTAACCCTACAACCTGTAATGGAGTTGCATTAACCCTACAGCCTGTAATGGAGTTGCATTAACCCTACAACCTGTAATGGAGTTGCATTAACCCTACAGCCTGTAATGGAGTTGCATTAACCCTACAACCTGTAATGGAGTTGCATTAACCCTACAACCTGTAATGGAGTTGCATTAACCCTACAACCTGTAATGGAGTTGCATTAACCCTACAACCTGTAATGGAGTTGCATTAACCCTACAACCTGTAATGGAGTTGCATTAACCCTACAACCTGTAATGGAGTTGCATTAACCCTACAACCTGTAATGGAGTTGCATTAACCCTACAACCTGTAATGGAGTTGCATTAACCCTACAACCTGTAATGGAGTTGCATTAACCCTACAACCTGTAATGGAGTTGCATTAACCCCTACAGCCTGTAATGGAGTTGCATTAACCCTACAACCTGTAATGGAGTTGCATTAACCCTACAACCTGTAATGGAGTTGCATTAACCCTACAACCTGTAATGGAGTTGCATTAACCCTACAACCTGTAATGGAGTTGCATTAACCCTACAACCTGTAATGGAGTTGCATTAACCCTACAACCTGTAATGGAGTTGCATTAACCCTACAACCTGTAATGGAGTTGCATTAACCCTACAACCTGTAATGGAGTTGCATTAACCCTACAACCTGTAATGGAGTTGCATTAACCCTACAACCTGTAATGGAGTTGCATTAACCCTACAACCTGTAATGGAGTTGCATTAACCCTACAGCCTGTAATGGAGTTGCATTAACCCTACAACCTGTAATGGAGTTGCATTAACCCTACAACCTGTAATGGAGTTGCATTAACCCTACAACCTGTAATGGAGTTGCATTAACCCTACAGCCTGTAATGGAGTTGCATTAACCCTACAACCTGTAATGGAGTTGCATTAACCCTACAACCTGTAATGGAGTTGCATTAACCCTACAACCTGTAATGGAGTTGCATTAACCCTACAACCTGTAATGGAGTTGCATTAACCCTACAACCTGTAATGGAGTTGCATTAACCCTACAACCTGTAATGGAGTTGCATTAACCCTACAACCTGTAATGGAGTTGCATTAACCCTACAACCTGTAATGGAGTTGCATTAACCCTACAACCTGTAATGGAGTTGCATTAACCCTACAACCTGTAATGGAGTTGCATTAACCCTACAACCTGTAATGGAGTTGCATTAACCCTACAACCTGTAATGGAGTTGCATTAACCCTACAACCTGTAATGGAGTTGCATTAACCCTACAACCTGTAATGGAGTTGCATTAACCCTACAGCCTGTAATGGAGTTGCATTAACCCTACAACCTGTAATGGAGTTGCATTAACCCTACAACCTGTAATGGAGTTGCATTAACCCTACAACCTGTAATGGAGTTGCATTAACCCTACAACCTGTAATGGAGTTGCATTAACCCTACAACCTGTAATGGAGTTGCATTAACCCTACAGCCTGTAATGGAGTTGCATTAACCCTACAGCCTGTAATGGAGTTGCATTAACCCTACAGCCTGTAATGGAGTTGCATTAACCCTACAACCTGTAATGGAGTTGCATTAACCCTACAACCTGTAATGGAGTTGCATTAACCCTACAGCCTGTAATGGAGTTGCATTAACCCTACAACCTGTAATGGAGTTGCATTAACCCTAACCTGTAATGGAGTTGCATTAACCCTACAACCTGTAATGGAGTTGCATTAACCCTACAACCTGTAATGGAGTTGCATTAACCCTACAGCCTGTAATGGAGTTGCATTAACCCTACAACCTGTAATGGAGTTGCATTAACCCTACAACCTGTAATGGAGTTGCATTAACCCTACAACCTGTAATGGAGTTGCATTAACCCTACAACCTGTAATGGAGTTGCATTAACCCTACAACCTGTAATGGAGTTGCATTAACCCTACAACCTGTAATGGAGTTGCATTAACCCTACAACCTGTAATGGAGTTGCATTAACCCTACAGCCTGTAATGGAGTTGCATTAACCCTACAACCTGTAATGGAGTTGCATTAACCCTACAACCTGTAATGGAGTTGCATTAACCCTACAACCTGTAATGGAGTTGCATTAACCCTACAACCTGTAATGGAGTTGCATTAACCCTACAACCTGTAATGGAGTTGCATTAACCCTACAGCCTGTAATGGAGTTGCATTAACCCTACAACCTGTAATGGAGTTGCATTAACCCTACAACCTGTAATGGAGTTGCATTAACCCTACAACCTGTAATGGAGTTGCATTAACCCTACAACCTGTAATGGAGTTGCATTAACCCTACAACCTGTAATGGAGTTGCATTAACCCTACAACCTGTAATGGAGTTGCATTAACCCTACAACCTGTAATGGAGTTGCATTAACCCTACAACCTGTAATGGAGTTGCATTAACCCTACAACCTGTAATGGAGTTGCATTAACCCTACAGCCTGTAATGGAGTTGCATTAACCCTACAACCTGTAATGGAGTTGCATTAACCCTACAACCTGTAATGGAGTTGCATTAACCCTACAACCTGTAATGGAGTTGCATTAACCCTACAACCTGTAATGGAGTTGCATTAACCCTACAGCCTGTAATGGAGTTGCATTAACCCTACAACCTGTAATGGAGTTGCATTAACCCTACAACCTGTAATGGAGTTGCATTAACCCTACAACCTGTAATGGAGTTGCATTAACCCTACAACCTGTAATGGAGTTGCATTAACCCTACAGCCTGTAATGGAGTTGCATTAACCCTACAGCCTGTAATGGAGTTGCATTAACCCTACAACCTGTAATGGAGTTGCATTAACCCTACAACCTGTAATGGAGTTGCATTAACCCTACAACCTGTAATGGAGTTGCATTAACCCTACAACCTGTAATGGAGTTGCATTAACCCTACAACCTGTAATGGAGTTGCATTAACCCTACAGCCTGTAATGGAGTTGCATTAACCCTACAACCTGTAATGGAGTTGCATTAACCCTACAGCCTGTAATGGAGTTGCATTAACCCTACAACCTGTAATGGAGTTGCATTAACCCTACAGCCTGTAATGGAGTTGCATTAACCCTACAACCTGTAATGGAGTTGCATTAACCCTACAACCTGTAATGGAGTTGCATTAACCCTACAGCCTGTAATGGAGTTGCATTAACCCTACAGCCTGTAATGGAGTTGCATTAACCCTACAACCTGTAATGGAGTTGCATTAACCCTACAACCTGTAATGGAGTTGCATTAACCCTACAGCCTGTAATGGAGTTGCATTAACCCTACAACCTGTAATGGAGTTGCATTAACCCTACAACCTGTAATGGAGTTGCATTAACCCTACAACCTGTAATGGAGTTGCATTAACCCTACAACCTGTAATGGAGTTGCATTAACCCTAACCTGTAATGGAGTTGCATTAACCCTACAGCCTGTAATGGAGTTGCATTAACCCTACAACCTGTAATGGAGTTGCATTAACCCTACAACCTGTAATGGAGTTGCATTAACCCTACAGCCTGTAATGGAGTTGCATTAACCCTACAACCTGTAATGGAGTTGCATTAACCCTACAGCCTGTAATGGAGTTGCATTAACCCTACAGCCTGTAATGGAGTTGCATTAACCCTACAACCTGTAATGGAGTTGCATTAACCCTACAACCTGTAATGGAGTTGCATTAACCCTAACCTGTAATGGAGTTGCATTAACCCTACAACCTGTAATGGAGTTGCATTAACCCTACAACCTGTAATGGAGTTGCATTAACCCTACAACCTGTAATGGAGTTGCATTAACCCTACAACCTGTAATGGAGTTGCATTAACCCTACAACCTGTAATGGAGTTGCATTAACCCTACAACCTGTAATGGAGTTGCATTAACCCTACAGCCTGTAATGGAGTTGCATTAACCCTACAACCTGTAATGGAGTTGCATTAACCCTACAACCTGTAATGGAGTTGCATTAACCCTACAACCTGTAATGGAGTTGCATTAACCCTACAGCCTGTAATGGAGTTGCATTAACCCTACAACCTGTAATGGAGTTGCATTAACCCTACAGCCTGTAATGGAGTTGCATTAACCCTACAGCCTGTAATGGAGTTGCATTAACCCTACAACCTGTAATGGAGTTGCATTAACCCTACAACCTGTAATGGAGTTGCATTAACCCTACAGCCTGTAATGGAGTTGCATTAACCCTACAGCCTGTAATGGAGTTGCATTAACCCTACAGCCTGTAATGGAGTTGCATTAACCCTACAGCCTGTAATGGAGTTGCATTAACCCTACAGCCTGTAATGGAGTTGCATTAACCCTACAACCTGTAATGGAGTTTATGCATTAACCCTACAACCTGTAATGGATTTTCCGCATTAACCCTACAACCTGTAATGGAGTTGCATTAACCCTACACGCCCTGTATATGAGTTGCATTAATCCCTACAGCCTGTAATGGAGTTGCATTAACCCTACAACCTGTAAATGGAGTTGCATTAACCCTACAGCCTGTAATGGAGTTGCATTAACCCTACAGCCTGTAATGGAGTTGCATTAACCCTACAACCTGTAATGGAGTTGCATTAACCCTACAACCTGTAATGGAGTTGCATTAACCCTACAACCTGTAATGGAGTTGCATTAACCCTACAACCTGTAATGGAGTTGCATTAACCCTACAACCTGTAATGGAGTTGCATTAACCCTACAACCTGTAATGGAGTTGCATTAAACCCTACAACCTGTAATGGGGGAAAGTTTTGCATTAAAAACCCTACACAACCTGTAATGGAGT
>CM062483.1:64469230-64579479 GCA_031479575.1 Coregonus ussuriensis | reverse complement strand
ACTATACCCCAGCTACTATACCCCATCACTATATGCCCCACCATCCCATTCCATCACTATACCCCCCCAGTCCCACCCACTATACCAGTGCCAGCACTATACCCACAGTCCCCAGCGTTTGGGTTTCTATACCCAGTCCGCTGCACTATACCCAGTCCCATCACTATACCCAGTCCCAGATCACTATACCCCACTCCCATCACTATACCCCAGTCCCATCACTATACCCCCAGTCCCAGCACTATACCCAGTCCTATCAAACTATACCCCAGTCCCATCACTATACCCCAGTCCCATCCCTATACCCCAGTCCCAGCCCAAAATACCCCAGGTCCCAGCACTATACCCCAGCACTACCCCTCATCACTATACCCCAGTCCCAGCACTATACCCCAGTCCCACCCATATACCCCCCAGTCCCCCACTATACCCCAGTCCCATCACTATACCCCAGCACATCCCAGCACTATACCCCACCTGTCCCACCACTATACCCCAGCACTATTTACCCCAGTCCAGCACTATACCCCAGTCCCAGCACTATACCCCAGTCCCAGCACTATACCCCAGTCCCATACACTTCAGTCCCATCACTATACCCCTTGGAGTCCTAGAGCTCTTACCAGCACTATACCCCAGTCCCAGCACTATACCCCAGTTCCCATCACTATAACCCCAGCCCCATACCCAGCACTATACCCCAGTCCCAGCACTATACAGCCAGAGTACACCAGTCCCGCCAATGCCCCAGTCCCAGCAGTATACCCCAGTCCAAATCACTATACCCCCGTCCAGTCCCATACCACTATACCCCGTCCCAAACACTATACCCCAGTCCCCAATAACAATAACCCTATACAACCAGTCCACCACTATACCCCACCACAGTATACCCCAGTCCCCATCACACTACACCGCATGACCCAGCACTATCCAGTACAGCACACTATACCCCAGCCACTATACCCCAGTCCCAGCACTATACCCCAGTTCCCAGCACCTATACCCCAGCACTATACCCCAGTCCCAGCACTATACCCCAGTCCCATCACTACTTAACCCCCCAGTCCCAGCACTATTACCCCAGTCCCAGCACTATACCCCAGTCCCAGCCACTATACCCCAGTCCCAGCCACTATACCCCAGTCCCATCTATACTTTCAATCCTATACCAGTCCCAGCACTATACCCATCCCATTTCACTATAACCCAGTCCCATCACTATACCCCAGTCCCACCACTATAAACCCCCAGTCCCATCACTATACCCCAGTCCCCAGTCACTATACCCAGTCCCCAGCACTATAAACCCCCAGTCCCAGCACTATACCCAGTCCCAGCCACTATTACCCATACTATGTCCCAGTCCAGCACTATACCCCAGTCCCAGCACTATACCCCCAGTCACCAGCACTATACCCCAAGTCACACTCACTTATACCCCAGTCCCAATCACTATACCCATCCCAGCCCTATACCCCAGTCCCAGCACTATACCCCAGCACTATCCCATCACTATACCCCATCAACTAAAGTCCCATCCCAGCACTATACCCCATCCCCCCCAGTACCAGCACTATCCCCCAGTACCCCCATCACTAGAGATGTATACACTATACCCCCAGTCCCACACTATGCCCCAGTCCCATCACTATACCCCAGTCCCAGCACTATACCCCAGTCCCATCACTATGCCCCAGTCCCATCACTATACCCCAGTCCCAGCACTATACCCCAGTCCCCAGCACTATACCCCAGTCCCACCACTATACCCCATCACTATACCCTAGTCCCATCACTATACCCCAGTCCCAGCCCTATGCCCCAGTCCCGGCACTATACCCCAGTCCCGGCACTATACCCCAGTCCCAGCACTATACCCCCTTCCCAGCACTATACCCCAGTCCCAGCACTATACCCCAGTCCCAGCACTATACCCCAGTCCCAGCCCAATGCCCAGTCCCAGCACTATACCCCATCACTATAACCCCAGTCCCAGCACTATACCCCAGTCCCAGCCCTATGCCCCAGTCCCAGCACTATACCCCAGTCCCAGCACTATACCCCATCACTATATACCCCAGTCCCAGCACTATACCCCAGTCCCATCACTATGCCCCAGTCCCAGCACTATACCCCAGTCCCAGCACTATACCCCAGTCCCACCACTATACCCCAGTCCCAGCACTATACCCCAGTCCCACCACTATACCCCAGTCCCAGCACTATACCCCAGTCCCATCACTATACCCCACCACTATACCCCAGTCCCAGCCCTATACCCCAGTCCAGCACTATACCCCAGTCCCAGCACTATACCCCAGTCCCATCACTTACCCAGCACTATACCCCAGTCCCATCACTATACCCCACCACTATACCCCAGTCCAGCCCTATACCCCAGTCCCAGCACTATACCCCAGTCCCATCACTATACCCCAGTCCCAGCCCTATACCCCAGTCCCAAGCACTATAACCCCAGTCCCATCACTATACCCCAGTCCCATCACTATTATACCCAGCCCTATACCCCAGTCCCTCAGCAACTCTACCACAGGTCCCAGCACTATACCCCAGGTCCCAGCACTATACCCCATCATATACCCCAGTCCAGCACTATACCCCAGTCCATCACTCTACCCCAGTCCCATCACTATGCCCCTAGCTCCAGCACTATACCCCAGTCCCACCCATATACCCCAGTCCCCAGCACTATACCCCAGTCCCAGCACTATACACCAATCACTATACCCAGTCCCAGCACTATACCCCAGTCCCCCAGCACTATACCCCAGTCCCAGCACTATTACACCATCACTATACCCCAGTCCCAGCCACTCTACCCAGCACTATACCCAGTCCGCACTATACCCCACCACTATACCCCAGTCCCAGCACTATAACCCGAGTCCCATCACTATAACCCACTCCCATCACAATACGCCAGTCCTATCACTATACCCCAGTCCCATCACTATTACCCCAGTCCCAGCACTAGACCCCAGTCCATCACATACCCCCAGTCCCACTTTAACCCCACGTCCCTCCACAATATTTACCCCACTCCACTATACCCCAGCCCATCACTATACCCCATCCCATCACTATTACCCAGTCCCATCACTATATGCCCAGTCCCCAGCACTATAACCACAGGCCAGTCCCTGAAGCACTGGCATACCCCCAGTCCCATGATCACTAGTACCCCAGTCCCATCACTATACCCCCCTTCCCAGCAATGCCCCAGTCCCAGCCCAGCCCCATCCCAGCACTATACCCCAGTCCCCTATCACTATACCCCGTCCCATCACTATACCCCCACTGTCCCCATCTACTATAAACCCCAGTCCCATCACTATACCCCAGTGTCCCACTAAACTATACCCCAGTACCATCACATACCCAGTCCCAGCTATCACTATACCCCAGTCCCATCATCACTATACCCCATCCCATCGACTATACCCCAGTCCCACCATCACTATACCCCAGTCCCATCACTATACCCCAGTCCCATCACTATACCCCAGTCCACCACTATACCCCACCACTATACCCCAGTCCCAGCACTATACCCCAGTCCCAGCACTATACCCCAGTCCCAGCACTATACCCCAGTCCCAGCACTATACCCCAGTCCCATCACTATACCCCACCACTATACCCCAGTCCCAGCCCTATACCCCAGTCCCAGCACTATACCCCAGTCCCATCACTATACCCCAGTCCCATCACTATACCCCAGTCCCAGCACTATACCCCAGTCCCATCACTATACCCCAGTCCCAGCCCTATACCCCAGTCCCACCACTATACCCCAGTCCCACCACTATACCCCAGTCCCAGCACTATACCCCAGTCCCAGCACTATACCCCAGTCCCAGCACTATACCCCAGTCCCAGCACTATACCCCAGTCCCATCACTATACCCCAGTCCCAGCACTATACCCCAGTCCCAGCACTATACCCCCAGTCCCAGCCCTATACCCCAGTCCCAGCACTATACCCCAGCGCACTATACCCCATCACTATACCCCATCACTATACCCCAGCACTATGCCCCAGTCCCATCACTATACCCCAGTCCCATCACTATACCCCAGTCCCATCACTATACCCCAGTCCCATCACTATACCCCAGTCCCAGCACTATACCCCAGCACTATACCCCATCACTATACCCCAGCACTATACCCCAGTCCCAGCACTATGCCCCAGTCCCATCACTATACCCCAGTCCCATCACTATACCCCAGTCCCATCACTATACCCCATCACTATACCCCAGTCCCATCACTATACCCCAGCACTATACCTCAGTCCCAGCACTATACCCCAGTCCCAGCACTATACCCCAGTCCCAGCACTATACCCCAGTCCCATCACTATGCCCCAGTCCCACCACTATACCCCACCACTATACCCCAGTCCCAGCACTATACCCCAGTCCCATCACTATACCCCAGTCCCAGCACTGCACTATACCCCAGCACTATACCCCATCACTATACCCCAGCACTATACCCCAGTCCCAGCACTATGCCCCAGTCCCATCACTATACCCCAGTCCCATCACTATACCCCAGTCCCATCACTATACCCCATCACTATACCCCAGTCCCATCACTATACCCCAGCACTATACCCCAGTCCCAGCACTATACCCCAGTCCCATCACTATACCCCAGTCCCATCACTATACCCCAGTCCCAGCACTATACCCCAGCACTATACCCCAGTCCCAGCATTATACCCCACCACTATACCCCAGTCCCAGCACTATACCCCAGTCCCACCACTATACCCCACCACTATACCCCAGTCCCAGCACTATACCCCCAGTCCCAGCACTATACCCCAGTCCCAGCACTATACCCCAGTCACAGCACTATACCCCAGTCCCAGTCCCAGCACTATACCCCAGTCCCATCACTATACCCCAGTCCCAGCACTATACCCCAGCACTATACCCCATCACTATACCCCAGCACTATACCCCAGTCCCAGCACTATGCCCCAGTCCCATCACTATACCACAGTCCCATCACTATACCCCAGTCCCATCACTATACCTCAGTCCCAGCACTATACCCCAGCACTATACCCCATCACTATACCCCAGCACTATACCCCAGTCCCAGCACTATGCCCCAGTCCCAGCACTATGCCCCAGTCCCATCACTATACCACAGTCCCATCACTATACCACAGTCCCATCACTATACCACAGTCCCATCACTATACCCCAGTCCCATCACTATACCCCAGTCCCATCACTATACCCCAGTCCCATCACTATACCCCAGTCCCATCACTATACCCCAGCACTATACCTCAGTCCCAGCACTATACCCCAGCACTATACCCCAGTCCCAGCACTACACTATACCCCAGTCCCAGCACTATACCCCAGTCCCAGCACTATACCCCAGTCCCATCACTATGCCCCAGTCCCACCACTATACCCCACCACTATACCCCAGCACTATACCCCAGCACTATACCCCAGTCCCATCACTATACCCCAGTCCCAGCACTATACCCCAGCACTATACCCCAGTCCCAGCATTATAACCCACCACTATACCCCAGTCCCAGCACTATACCCCAGTCCCATCACTATACCCCCAGTCCCACCACTATACCCCACCACTATACCCCAGTCCCACCACTATACCCCAGTCCCAGCACTATACCCCAGTCCCAGCACTATACCCCAGTCCCATCACTATACCCCATCACTATATCCCAGTCCCAGCACTATACCCCAGTCCCAGCACTATACCCCAGTCCCATCACTATACCCCAGTCCCATCACTATACCCCATCACTATATCCCAGTCCCAGCACTATACCCCACCCCAGTCCCAGCACTATACCCCATCACTATACCCCAGTCCCAGCACTATACCCCAGTCCCAGCACTATACCCCAGTCCCAGCACTATACCCCAGTCCCAGCACTATACCCCATCACTATATCCCAGTCCCAGCACTATACCCCAGTCCCAGCACTATACCCCAGTCCCAGCACTATACCCCATCACTATACCCCAGCCCCATCACTATACCCCAGCACTATACCCCAGCCCCACCACTATACCCCAGCCCCACCACTATACCCCAGCCCCCTCACTATACCCCAGCCCCACCACTATACCCCAGCCCCACCACTATACCCCAGCCCCACCACTATACCCCAGCCCCCTCACTATACCCCAGCCCCACCACTATACCCCAGTCCCAGCACTATACCCCAGCCCCATCACTATACCCCAGCCCCATCACTATACCCCAGCCCCATCACTATACCCCATCACTATATCCCAGTCCAGTCCCAGCACTATACCCCAGTCCCAGCACTATACCCCATCACTATACCCCAGTCCCAGCACTATACCCCAGTCCCAGCACTATACCCCAGTCCCAGCACTATACCCCAGTCCCAGCACTATACCCCATCACTATATCCCAGTCCCAGCACTATACCCCAGTCCCAGCACTATACCCCAGTCCCAGCACTATACCCCATCACTATACCCCAGCCCCATCACTATACCCCAGCACTATACCCCAGCCCCACCACTATACCCCAGCCCCACCACTATACCCCAGCCCCACCACTATACCCCAGCCCCACCACTATACCCCAGCCCCACCACTATACCCCAGCCCCCTCACTATACCCCAGCCCCACCACTATACCCCAGTCCCAGCACTATACCCCAGCCCCATCACTATACCCCAGCCCCATCACTATACCCCAGCCCCATCACTATACCCCAGTCCCAGCACTATACCCCAGTCCCAGTCCCAGCACTATACCCCAGCACTATACCCCAGCACTATACCCCAGTCCCAGCACTATACCCCAGTCCCATC
The DNA here is from genome assembly GCA_031479575.1 of Coregonus ussuriensis. Taxonomy (NCBI): domain Eukaryota; kingdom Metazoa; phylum Chordata; class Actinopteri; order Salmoniformes; family Salmonidae; genus Coregonus; species Coregonus ussuriensis. The sequence goes on along the minus strand of CM062483.1, from coordinate 64,572,597 downwards.
ACTATACCCCAGTCCCATCACTATACCCCAGTCCCATCACTATACCCCAGTCCCATCACTATACCCCAGTCCCAGCACTATACCCCAGCACTATACCCCATCACTATACCCCAGCACTATACCCCAGCACTATACCCCAGCACTATACCCCAGTCCCATCACTATACCCCAGTCCCATCACTATACCCCATCACTATACCCCAGTCCCATCACTATACCCCATCACTATACCCCAGTCCCAGCACTATACCCCATCACTATACCCCAGTCCCAGCACTATACCCCAGTCCCAGCACTATACCCCAGTCCCAGCACTATACCCCAGTCCCAGCACTATACCCCAGTCCCAGCACTATACCCCAGTCCCATCACTATACCCCAGTCCCATCACTATACCCCAGTCCCAGCACTATACCCCAGCACTATACCCCAGCACTATACCCCAGCACTATACCCCAGCACTATACCCCAGCACTATACCCCAGTCCCAGCACTATACCCCAGCACTATACCTCAGTCCCAGCACTATACCCCATCACTATACCCCAGTCCCATCACTATACCACAGTCCCATCACTATACCCCAGCACTATACCCCAGTCCCAGCACTATACCCCAGCACTATACCCCATCACTATACCCCAGCACTATACCCCAGCACTATACCCCATCACTATACCCCAGCACTATACCCCAGCACTATACCTCAGTCCCAGCACTATACCCCAGTCCCAGCACTATACCCCAGCACTATACCCCAGTCCCAGCACTATACCCCAGCACTATACCCCATCACTATACCCCATCACTATACCCCAGCACTATACCTCAGTCCCAGCACTATACCCCAGTCCCAGCACTATACCCCAGCACTATACCCCAGCCAGTCCCAGCACTATACCCCAGTCCCATCACTATACCACAGTCCCATCACTATACCCCAGTCCCAGCACTATACCCCAGTCCCAGCACTATACCCCAGCACTATGCCCCAGTCCCATCACTATACCCCAGTCCCAGCACTATACCCCAGTCCCAGCACTATACCTCAGTCCCAGCACTATACCCCAGTCCCATCACTATACCCCAGTCCCAGCACTATACCCCAGTCCCATCACTATACCCCAGTCCCAGCACTATACCCCAGTCCCAGCACTATACCAAAGTCCCAGCACTATACCCCAGTCCCATCACTATGCCCCAGTCCCACCACTATACCCCACCACTATACCCCAGTCCCAGCACTATACCCCAGTCCCATCACTATACCCCAGTCCCATCACTATACCCCAGTCCCAGCACTATACCCCAGTCCCAGCACTATACCCCAGCACTATACCCCAGTCCCACCCAGCACTATACCCCAGTCCCATCACTATACCCCAGTCCCATCACTATACCCCAGTCCCATCACTATACCCCAGTCCCAGCACTATACCCCAGCACTATACCCCAGTCCCATCACTATACCCCAGTCCCATCACTATACCCCAGTCCCAGCATTATACCCCACCACTATACCCCAGTCCCATCACTATACCCCAGTCCCATCACTATACCCCAGTCCCAGCACCATACCCCAGCACTATACCCCAGTCCCATCACTATACCCCAGTCCCAGCACTATACCCCAGTCCCATCACTATACCCCAGTCCCACCACTATACCCCAGTCCCAGCACTATACCCCAGTCCCAGCACTATACCCCAGTCCCAGCACTATACCCCAGCACTATACCCCAGTCCCAGCACTATACCCCAGTCCCAGCACTATACCCCACCACTATACCCCAGTCCCAGCACTATACCATACCCCAGTCCCACCACTATACCCCACCACTATACCCCAGTCCCAGCACTATACCCCAGTCCCATCACTATACCCCAGTCCCAGCACTATACCCCAGTCCCATCACTATACCCCAGCACTATACCCCAGCCCCATCACTATACCCCAGCCCCATCACTACACCCCATCACTATACCCCAGCCCCATCACTATACACCAGCACTATACCCCAGTCCCATCACTATACCCCAGTCCCAGCACTATACCCCAGTCCCAGCACTATACCCCATCACTATACCCCAGCCCCATCACTATACCCCACCACTATACCCCAGTCCCAGCACTATACCCCAGTCCCATCACTAAACCCCAGTCCCATCACTATACCCCAGTCCCAGCACTATACCCCAGTCCCAGCACTATACCCCAGTCCCACCACTATACCCCAGTCCCAGCACTATACCCCATCACTATACCCCAGCCCCATCACTATACCCCACCACTATACCCCAGTCCCAGCACTATACCCCAGTCCCAGCACTATACCCCAGTCCCATCACTATACCCCAGTCCCAGCACTATACCCCAGTCCCAGCACTATACCCCACCACTATACCCCATTCCCATCACTATACCCCAGTCCCAGCACTATACCCCATCACTATACCCCAGTCCCAGCACTATACCCAACCACTATACCCCAGTCACATCACTATATCCCAGTCCCAGCACTATACCCCAGTCCCATCACTATACCCCAGTCCCAGCACTATACCCCAGTCCCAGCACTATACCCCAGTCCCACCACTATACCCCACCACTATACCCCAGTCCCATCACTATACCCCAGTCCCAGCCCTATACCCCAGTCCCAGCACTATACCCCAGTCCCAGCACTATACCCCAGTCCCAGCACTATACCCCAGTCCCAGCACTATACCCCAGTCCCAGCACTATACCCCAGTCCCAGCACTATACCCCATCACTATACCTCAGTCCCAGCACTATACTCCAGTCCTATCACTATACCCCAGTCCCAGCACTATACCCCAGCACTATACCCCAGTCCCAGCACTATACCCCAGTCCCATCACTATACCCCAGTCCCATCACTATACCCCAATCCCATCACTATACCCCAGTCCCATCACTATACCCCAGCAATATACCCCAGTCCCAGCACTATACCCCAGTCCCACCATTATACCCCAGTCCCAGCACTATACCCCAGTCCCACCATTATACCCCAGTCCCAGCACTATACCCCAGTCCCATCACTATACCCCAGTCCCAGCACTATATCCCAGTCCCATCACTATACCCCAGTCCCAGCACTATACCCCATCACTATACCCCAGTCCCAGCACTATATCCCAGTCCCAGCACTATATCCCAGTCCCAGCACTATACCCCAGTCCCATCACTATACCCCAGCAATATACCCCAGTCATAGCACTATACCCCAGTCCCACCATTATACCCCAGTCCCCAGTCCCAGCACTATACCCCAGTCCCATCACTATACCCCAGCACTATACCCCAGTCCCAGCACTATACCCCATCACTATACCCCAGTCCCAGCACTATATCCCAGTCCCAGCACTATATCCCAGTCCCAGCACTATACCCCAGTCCCAGCACTATACCCCAGTCCCAGCACTATACCCCATCACTATACCCCAGTCCCAGCACTATACCCCAGTCCCAGCACTAAACCCCAGTCCCATCACTATACCCCAGCACTATACCCCAGTCCCAGCACTATACCCCATCACTATACCCCAGTCCCAGCACTATATCCCAGTCCCATCACTATACCCCAGCACTATACCCCAGTCCCAGCACTATACCCCAGTCCCAGCATATACCCCAGTCCCATCACTATACCCCAGTCCCAGCACTATACCCCAGCACTATACCCCAGTCCCATCACTATACCCCAGTCCGAGCACTATACCCCAGTCCCAGCACTACACTATACCCCAGTCCCAGCACTATGTCCCAGTCCCATCACTATACCCCAGCACTATACCCCAGTCCCAGCACTATACCCCAGTCCCAGCACTATACCCCAGTCCCATCACTATACCCCAGTCCCATCACTATACCCCAGTCCCAGCACTATACCCCAGTCCCATCAATATACCCCAGTCCCATCTCTATGCCCCAGTCCCACCACTATACCCCAGTCCCATCACTATACCCCAGCACTATACCCCAGTCCCATCACTATACCCCATCACTATACCCCAGTCCCATCACTATACCCCAGTCCCAGCACTATGCCCCAGTCCCAGCACTATGCCCCAGTCCCAGCACTATACCCCAGCACTATACCCCAGTCCCATCACTATACCCCAGTCCCATCACTATACCCCAGTCCCATCACTATACCCCAGTCCCATCACTATACCCCAGTCCCATCACTATACCCCAGTCCCATCACTATACCATACCCCAGTCCCAGCCCTATACCCCAGTCCCAGCCCTATACCCCAGCCCTATACCCCAGTCCCAGCACTATACCCCAGTCCCAGCACTATACCCCAGTCCCAGCACTATACCCCAGTCCCAGCACTATACCCCATCACTATGCCCCAGTCCCAGCCCTATACCCCAGTCCCAGCACTATACCCCAGTCCCAGCCCTATACCCCAGTCCCAGCACTATACCCCAGTCCCAGCACTATACCCCAGTCCCAGCACTATACCCCATCCCTATACCCCAGTCCCAGCACTATACCCCAGTCCCAGCACTATACCCCATCACTATACCCCAGTCCCAGCACTATACCCCAGTCCCAGCCCTATACCCCAGTCCCAGCACTATACCCCAGTCCCAACACTATACCCCAGTCCCAGCACTATACCCCATCACTATACCCCAGTCCCAGCACTATACCCCAGTCCCAGCACTATACCCCATCACTATACCCCAGTCCCATCCCATCACTATACCCCAGTCCCAGCACTATACCCCAGTCCCAGCACTATACCCCAGTCCCAGCACTATGTCCCAGTCCCAGCACTATACCCCAGTCCCAGCACTATACCCCAGTCCCAGCCCTATACCCCAGTCCCAGCACTATACCCCAGTCCCAGCCCTATACCCCAGTCCCAGCACTATACCCCATCACTATACCCCAGTCCCAGCACTATACCCCAGTCCCATCACTATACCCCAGTCCCAGCACTATACCCCAGTCCCAGCACTATACCCCAGTCCCAGCACTATACCCCAGTCCCAGCATTATACCCCAGTCCCATCACTATACCCCAGTCCCATCACTATACCCCAGTCCCATCACTATGCCCCAGTCCCATCACTATACCCCAGTCCCATCACTATACCCCAGTCCCAGCACTATACCCCAGTCCCAGCACTATGTCCCAGTCCCAGCACTATACCCCAGTCCCATCCCAGCACTATACCCCAGTCCCAGCCCTATACCCCATCACTATACCCCAGTCCCAGCACTATACCCCAGTCCCAGCACTATACCCCAGTCCCAGCACTATACCCCAGTCCCAGCACTATACCCCATCCCTATACCCCAGTCCCAGCACTATACCCCAGTCCCAGCACTATACCCCATCACTATACCCCAGTCCCAGCCCTATGCCCCAGTCCCAGCCCTATACCCCAGTCCCAGCACTATACCCCAGTCCCAGCACTATACCCCAGTCCCAGCACTATACCCCAGTCCCAGCACTATACCCCATCACTATACCCCAGTCCCAGCACTATACCCCAGTCCCAGCACTATACCCCAGTCCCAGCACTATACCCCAGTCCCAGCACTATGTCCCAGTCCCAGCACTATGTCCCAGTCCCAGCACTATACCCCAGTCCCAGCCCTATACCCCAGTCCCAGCACTATACCCCAGTCCCAGCCCTACCCTATACCCCAGTCCCAGCACTATACCCCATCACTATACCCCAGTCCCAGCACTATACCCCAGTCCCATCACTATACCCCAGTCCCAGCACTATACCCCAGTCCCAGCACTATGTCCCAGTCCCAGCACTATACCCCAGTCCCAGCACTATACCCCAGTCCCAGCATTATACCCCAGTCCCATCACTATACCCCAGTCCCAGCACTATGCCCCAGTCCCATCACTATACCCCAGTCCCATCACTATACCCCAGTCCCAGCACTATATCCCAGTCCCAGCACTATACCCCAGTCCCAGCACTATACCCCATCACTATACCCCAGTCCCAGCACTATATCCCAGTCCCAGCACTATATCCCAGTCCCAGCACTATACCCCAGTCCCATCACTATACCCCAGCAATATACCCCAGTCCCAGCACTATACCCCAGTCCCACCATTATACCCCAGTCCCAGCACTATACCCCAGTCCCATCACTACTATACCCCAGCACTATACCCCAGTCCCAGCACTATACCCCATCACTATACCCCAGTCCCAGCACTATATCCCAGTCCCACCATTATACCCCAGTCCCAGCACTATACCCCAGTCCCAGCACTATACCCCAGTCCCATCACTATACCCCAGTCCCATCACTATACCCCAGTCCCAGCACTATATCCCAGTCCCATCACTATACCCCAGTCCCAGCACTATACCCCATCACTATACCCCAGTCCCAGCACTATATCCCAGTCCCAGCACTATATCCCAGTCCCAGCACTATACCCCAGTCCCATCACTATACCCCAGCAATATACCCCAGTCCCAGCACTATACCCCAGTCCCACCATTATACCCCAGTCCCAGCACTATACCCCAGTCCCATCACTATACCCCAGCACTATACCCCAGTCCCAGCACTATACCCCATCACTATACCCCAGTCCCAGCACTATATCCCAGTCCCAGCACTATATCCCAGTCCGTCCCAGCACTATACCCCAGTCCCAGCACTATACCCCAGTCCCAGCACTATACCCCATCACTATACCCCAGTCCCAGCACTATACCCCAGTCCCAGCACTAAACCCCAGTCCCATCACTATACCCCAGCACTATACCCCAGTCCCAGCACTATACCCCATCACTATACCCCAGTCCCAGCACTATATCCCAGTCCCATCACTATACCCCAGTCCCAGCACTATACCCCAGCACTATACCCCAGTCCCAGCACTATACCCCAGTCCCAGCATATACCCCAGTCCCATCACTATACCCCAGTCCCAGCACTATACCCCAGCACTATACCCCAGTCCCATCACTATACCCCAGTCCGAGCACTATACCCCAGTCCCAGCACTATACCCCAGTCCCATCACTATGTCCCAGTCCCATCACTATACCCCAGCACTATACCCCAGTCCCAGCACTATACCCCAGTCCCAGCACTATACCCCAGTCCCATCCCATCACTATACCCCAGTCCCATCACTATACCCCAGTCCCAGCACTATACCCCAGTCCCATCAATATACCCCAGTCCCATCTCTATGCCCCAGTCCCACCACTATACCCCAGTCCCATCACTATACCCCAGCACTATACCCCAGTCCCATCACTATACCCCATCACTATACCCCAGTCCCATCACTATACCCCAGTCCCAGCACTATGCCCCAGTCCCAGCACTATGCCCCAGTCCCAGCACTATACCCCAGCACTATACCCCAGTCCCATCACTATACCCCAGTCCCATCACTATACCCCAGTCCCATCACTATACCCCAGTCCCATCACTATACCCCAGTCCCATCACTATACCCCAGTCCCATCACTATACCCCAGTCCCAGCCCTATACCCCAGTCCCAGCCCTATACCCCAGCCCTATACCCCAGTCCCAGCACTATACCCCAGTCCCAGCACTATACCCCAGTCCCAGCACTATACCCCAGTCCCAGCACTATACCCCATCACTATGCCCCAGTCCCAGCCCTATACCCCAGTCCCAGCACTATACCCCAGTCCCAGCCCTATACCCCAGTCCCAGCACTATACCCCAGTCCCAGCACTATACCCCAGTCCCAGCACTATACCCCATCCCTATACCCCAGTCCCAGCACTATACCCCAGTCCCAGCACTATACCCCATCACTATACCCCAGTCCCAGCACTATACCCCAGTCCCAGCCCTATACCCCAGTCCCAGCACTATACCCCAGTCCCAGCCCTATGCCCCAGTCCCAGCACTATACCCCATCACTATACCCCAGTCCCAGCACTATACCCCAGTCCCAGCACTATACCCCATCACTATACCCCAGTCCCATCACTATACCCCAGTCCCAGCACTATACCCCAGTCCCAGCACTATATCCCAGTCCCAGCACTATGTCCCAGTCCCAGCACTATACCCCAGTCCCAGCACTATACCCCAGTCCCAGCCCTATACCCCAGTCCCAGCACTATACCCCAGTCCCAGCCCTATACCCCAGTCCCAGCACTATACCCCATCACTATACCCCAGTCCCAGCACTATACCCCAGTCCCATCACTATACCCCAGTCCCAGCACTATACCCCAGTCCCAGCACTATACCCCAGTCCCAGCACTATACCCCAGTCCCAGCATTATACCCCAGTCCCATCACTATACCCCAGTCCCATCACTATACCCCAGTCCCAGCACTATGCCCCAGTCCCATCACTATACCCCAGTCCCAGCACTATACCCCAGTCCCAGCACTATGTCCCAGTCCCAGCACTATACCCCAGTCCCAGCACTATACCCCAGTCCCAGCACTATACCCCAGTCCCAGCCCTATACCCCATCACTATACCCCAGTCCCAGCACTATACCCCAGTCCCAGCACTATACCCCAGTCCCAGCACTATACCCCAGTCCCAGCACTATACCCCAGTCCCAGCACTATACCCCATCCCTATACCCCAGTCCCAGCACTATACCCCAGTCCCAGCACTATACCCCATCACTATACCCCAGTCCCAGCCCTATACCCCAGTCCCAGCCCTATACCCCAGTCCCAGCACTATACCCCAGTCCCAGCACTATACCCCAGTCCCAGCACTATACCCCAGTCCCAGCACTATACCCCAGTCCCAGCACTATACCCCATCACTATACCCCAGTCCCAGCACTATACCCAGTCCCAGCACTATACCCCAGTCCCAGCACTATACCCCAGTCCCAGCACTATGTCCCAGTCCCAGCACTATACCCCAGTCCCAGCACTATACCCCAGTCCCAGCCCTATACCCCAGTCCCAGCACTATACCCCAGTCCCAGCCCTATACCCCAGTCCCAGCACTATACCCCATCACTATACCCCAGTCCCAGCACTATACCCCAGTCCCATCACTATACCCCAGTCCCAGCACTATACCCCAGTCCCAGCACTATGTCCCAGTCCCAGCACTATACCCCAGTCCCAGCACTATACCCCAGTCCCAGCATTATACCCCAGTCCCATCACTATACCCCAGTCCCATCACTATACCCCAGTCCCAGCACTATGCCCCAGTCCCATCACTATACCCCAGTCCCATCACTATACCCCAGTCCCAGCACTATATCCCAGTCCCAGCACTATACCCCAGTCCCAGCACTATACCCCATCACTATACCCCAGTCCCAGCACTATATCCCAGTCCCAGCACTATATCCCAGTCCCAGCACTATACCCCAGTCCCATCACTATACCCCAGCAATATACCCCAGTCCCAGCACTATACCCCAGTCCCACCATTATACCCCAGTCCCAGCACTATACCCCAGTCCCATCACTATACCCCAGCACTATACCCCAGTCCCAGCACTATACCCCATCACTATACCCCAGTCCCAGCACTATATACCAGTCCCAGCATATACCCCAGTCCCATCACTATACCCCAGCACTATACCCCAGTCCCAGCACTATGTCCCAGTCCCATCACTATACCCCAGCACTATACCCCAGTCCCAGCACTATACCCCAGTCCCAGCACTATACCCCAGTCCCATCACTATACCCCAGTCCCATCACTATACCCCAGTCCCAGCACTATACCCCAGTCCCATCACTATACCCCAGTCCCATCTCTATGCCCCAGTCCCACCACTATACCCCAGCACTATACCCCAGTCCCAGCACTATGCCCCAGTCCCATCACTATACCCCATCACTATACCCCATCCCCATCACTATACCCCAGTCCCAGCACTATGCCCCAGTCCCAGCACTATGCCCCAGTCCCAGCACTATACCCCAGCACTATACCCCAGTCCCATCACTATACCCCAGTCCCAGCACTATACCCCAGTCCCATCACTATACCCCAGTCCCATCACTATACCCCAGTCCCATCACTATACCCCAGTCCCATCACTATACCCCAGTCCCATCACTATACCCCAGTCCCATCACTATACCCCAGTCCCATCACTATACCCCAGTCCCATCACTATACCCCAGTCCCAGCCCTATACCCCAGTCCCAGCCCTATACCCCAGCCCTATACCCCAGTCCCAGCACTATACCCCAGTCCCAGCACTATACCCCAGTCCCAGCACTATACCCCAGTCCCAGCACTATACCCCATCACTATGCCCCAGTCCCAGCCCTATACCCCAGTCCCAGCACTATACCCCAGTCCCAGCCCTATACCCCAGTCCCAGCACTATACCCCAGTCCCAGCACTATACCCCATCCCTATACCCCAGTCCCAGCACTATACCCCAGTCCCAGCACTATACCCCATCACTATACCCCAGTCCCAGCACTATACCCCAGTCCCAGCCCTATACCCCAGTCCCAGCACTATACCCCAGTCCCAGCACTATACCCCATCACTATACCCCAGTCCCAGCACTATACCCCAGTCCCAGCACTATACCCCATCACTATACCCCAGTCCCATCACTATACCCCAGTCCCAGCACTATACCCCAGTCCCAGCACTATGTCCCAGTCCCAGCACTATACCCCAGTCCCAGCATTATACCCCATCACTATACCCCAGTCCCAGCACTATACCCCAGTCCCAGCCCTATACCCCATCACTATACCCCAGTCCCAGCACTATACCCCAGTCCCAGCACTATACCCCAGTCCCAGCACTATACCCCAGTCCCAGCACTATACCCCAGTCCCAGCACTATACCCCAGTCCCATCACTATGCCCCAGTCCCAGCACTATACCCCAGTCCCAGCCCTATACCCCATCACTATACCCCAGTCCCAGCACTATACCCCAGTCCCAGCCCTATACCCCATCACTATACCCCAGTCCCAGCACTATACCCCAGTCCCAGCACTATACCCCAGTCCCATCACTATACCCCAGTCCCAGCACTATACCCCAGTCCCAGCCCTATACCCCATCACTATACCCCAGTCCCAGCACTATACCCCAGTCCCATCACTATACCCCAGTCCCAGCCCTATACCCCATCACTATACCCCAGTCCCAGCACTATACCCCAGTCCCAGCACTATACCCCATCCCTATACCCCAGTCCCAGCACTATACCCCATCACTATACCTCCAGTCCCAGCACTATACCCCAGTCCCAGCCCTATACCCCAGTCCCAGCACTATACCCCAGTCCCAGCACTATACCCCAGTCCCAGCACTATACCCCATCACTATACCCCAGTCCCAGCACTATACCCCAGTCCCAGCACTATACCCCAGTCCCAGCACTATACCCCAGTCCCAGCACTATGTCCCAGTCCCAGCACTATACCCCAGTCCCAGCACTATACCCCAGTCCCAGCCCTATACCCCAGTCCCAGCCCTATACCCCAGTCCCAGCACTATACCCCATCACTATACCCCAGTCCCAGCACTATACCCCAGTCCCAGCACTATGTCCCAGTACTATACCCCAGTCCCAGCACTATACCCCAGTCCCATCACTATACCCCATCACTATACCCCAGTCCCATCACTATACCCCAGTCCCATCACTATACCCCAGTCCCATCACTATACCCCAGTCCCATCACTATACCCCAGTCCCATCACTATACCCCAGTCCCATCACTATACCCCAGTCCCATCACTATACCCCAGTCCCATCACTATACCCCAGTCCCATCACTATACCCCAGTCCCATCACTATACCCCATCACTATACCCCAGTCCCAGCACTATACCCCAGCACTATACCCCAGTCCCAGCACTATACCCCAGTCCCAGCACTATACCCCAGTCCCAGCACTATACCCCAGTCCCAGCCCTATACCCCAGTCCCAGCACTATACCCCAGTCCCAGCACTATACCCCAGCACTATACCCCAGTCCCATCACTATACCCCAGTCCCAGCACTATACCCCAGTCCCATCACTATACCCCAGTCCCAGCACTATACCCCAGTCCCAGCACTATACCCCAGTCCCATCACTATGCCCCAGTCCCAGCACTATACCCCAGTCCCAGCACTATACCCCAGTCCCAGCACTATACCCCAGCACTATACCCCAGTCCCAGCACTATACCCCAGTCCCATCACTATACCCCAGTCCCATCACTATACCCCAGTCCCATCACTATACCCCATCACTATACCCCAGTCCCAGCACTATACCCCATCACTATACCCCAGTCCCAGCACTATACCCCAGTCCCATCACTATACCCCAGTCCCAGCACTATACCCCAGTCCCAGCCCTATACCCCAGTCCCAGCACTATACCCCAGTCCCAGCACTATACCCCAGCACTATACCCCAGCACTATACCCCAGTCCCATCACTATACCCCAGTCCCAGCACTATACCCCAGTCCCAGCCCTATACCCCAGTCCCAGCCCTATACCCCAGTCCCAGCACTATACCCCATCACTATACCCCAGTCCCAGCACTATACCCCAGTCCCAGCACTATGTCCCAGTCCCAGCACTATACCCCAGTCCCAGCACTATACCCCAGTCCCAGCACTATACCGCAGTCCCAGCACTATACCCCAGTCCCAGCATTATACCCCAGTCCCATCACTATACCCCAGTCCCAGCCCTATACCCCAGTCCCAGCACTATACCCCAGTCCCAGCACTATACCCCAGTCCCAGCACTATACCCCAGTCCCATCACTATACCCCAGTCCCAGCCCTATACCCCAGTCCCAGCCCTATACCCCAGTCCCAGCACTATACCCCAGTCCCAGCACTATACCCCAGTCCCAGCATTATACCCCAGTCCCAGCATTATACCCCAGTCCCATCACTATACCCCAGCACTATACCCCAGTCCCAGCACTATACCCCAGTCCCAGCACTATACCCCAGTCCCAGCATTATACCCCAGTCCCAGCACTATACCCCAGTCCCAGCACTATACCCCAGTCCCATCACTATACCCCACCACTATACCCCAGTCCCATCACTATACCCCAGTCCCAGCACTATACCCCAGTCCCAGCCCTATACCCCAGTCCCAGCACTATACCCCAGTCCCATCACTATACCCCAGTCCCATCACTATACCCCAGTCCCATCACTATACCCCATCACTATACCCCAGCCCCATCACTATACCCCAGTCCCATCACTATACCCCAGTCCCAGCACTATACCCCAGTCCCAGCACTATACCCCAGTCCCAGCACTATACCCCAGTCCCAGCATTATACCCCAGTCCCATCACTATACCCCACCACTATACCCCAGTCCCAGCACTATACCCCAGTCCCAGCATTATACCCCAGTCCCATCACTATACCCCAGTCCCATCACTATACCCCAGTCCCATCACTATACCCCAGTCCCAGCACTATGCCCCAGTCCCATCACTATACCCCAGTCCCATCACTATACCCCAGTCCCATCACTATACCCCATCACTATACCCCAGTCCCATCACTATACCCCATCACTATACCCCAGTCCCAGCACTATACCCCAGTCCCAGCCCTATACCCCAGTCCCATCACTATACCCCAGTCCCAGCACTATGCCCCAGTCCCATCACTATACCCCAGTCCCATCACTATACCCCAGTCCCATCACTATACCCCAGTCCCAGCACTATACCCCATCACTATACCCCAGTCCCAGCATTATACCCCAGTCCCATCACTATACCCCATCACTATACCCCAGTCCCAGCACTATACCCCAGTCCCAGCACTATACCCCAGTCCCAGCACTATGTCCCAGTCCCAGCACTATACCCCAGTCCCATCACTATACCCCAGTCCCAGCACTATACCCCAGTCCCAGCCCTATACCCCAGTCCCAGCCCTATACCCCAGTCCCAGCACTATACCCCAGTCCCAGCACTATACCCCAGCACTATACCCCAGCACTATACCCCAGTCCCATCACTATACCCCAGTCCCAGCACTATACCCCAGTCCCAGCACTATACCCCAGTCCCAGCATTATACCCCAGTCCCATCACTATACCCCACCACTATACCCCAGTCCCAGCACTATACCCCAGTCCCAGCATTATACCCCAGTCCCATCACTATACCCCAGTCCCATCACTATACCCCAGTCCCATCACTATACCCCAGTCCCAGCACTATGCCCCAGTCCCATCACTATACCCCAGTCCCATCACTATACCCCAGCACTATACCCCAGTCCCAGCACTATACCCCAGTCCCAGCACTATACCCCAGTCCCAGCACTATACCCCAGTCCCAGCACTATACCCCAGTCCCAGCACTATACCCCAGCACTATACCCCAGTCCCATCACTATACCCCAGTCCCAGCACTATACCCCAGTCCCATCACTATACCCCAGTCCCAGCACTATACCCCAGTGTTTCAGTGCTCTGTGTTGGTGGAACACAGCACCATATTGGGAAATCTGCCAGGTTGATCTGTTTCGCCACAGAGGCCCACGTGGGGAACTAACACCACCACACCCCCAGGTACTTTCCAAGGCAGCCTGTGTCCAACTATCATCTTGTTCAGTGCTTGACTGCAGGAGTTCTCTCTGGAGGATGAATGAAGCAGACCCCGGCCCGGCCCCTCCTTCAGCCCTGTGACGCAACAGGTCAACAGAACCACAGTTCCCAGAAATGAGTCAACATGAGGAAACCAATGTTTCCAATAACATTCTCCTGGGTGACTCTGAAAACAAACCTCTGAAACCCCAATAAAGCTCCAGAGAACAGTACATCTCACAACATGAAATGAATAGTAGAAAGCTTTCTAGTAAAGCACAGAGAAGACTGGGGTTCAAAAAGCCTCTTTAATATCAGGGCTGTGCTTTAACTTTTACACCTCACAGATGGTCCCGGTTAGAAAGCAAATAAAACAGTCTCCATTCAGTTTTATATTCCAACTCAATATGAACTGCTGTTAGAAATGATATAGCAACACATTCAGGAAATCAGTTATGTTATAAAACTAGTCACTCATTGCTTGATATAAAAAATATATTTAAAATACAAAGTATACGAAAACAATCTGAAAGGTCCATCTCATGTCCAGCTCATCTTAACACTACAGCTGTATATATATATATATATATATATATATATATTGTAAAGTGGTTATCCCACTGGCTATAAGGTGAATGCACCAATTTGTAAGTGGCTCTGGATAAGTGGTCCTCTGTAGCTCAGCTGGTAGAGCACGGCGCTTGTAACGCCAAGGTAGTGGGTTCGATCCCCGGGACCACCCATACACAAAAATGTATGCACGCATGACTGTAAGTCGCTTTGGATAAAAGCGTCTGCTAAATGGCATATTATTTTATTATTTATTATTGATAAGAGCGTCTGCTAAATGATGTAAATGGGCAGAGCCATCACGGGCTATTGAGCCCTGTCCAGGACAATACTGTTTTGCCTCTTAAGTTATTTGTTCAGTGGAGAAAACAAAGACTAGTTGATTGTACTACTGTGATATTAATGAATGAAAACTAAGCATGTACTTTAAAATGTCTTTATTCTCTCGAAGATGGCAGGTTGCCTGGACGACCAGGCTTGCCCAGCTATAGCCTGGGTACATAGCCCCAGAACTAAGAGTCTGGGGTATAGGGCTGGGGCTGGGGTATAGGGCTGGGGCGTGGGGCTGGGGTATAGGGCTGGGGCGTGGGGCTGGGGTATAGGGCTGGGGCGTGGACTGGGGTATAGGGCTGGGGCTTGGACTGGGGTATAGGGCTGGGGCGTGGGCTGGGGCGTGGACTGGGGTATAGGGCTGGGGCGTGGGCTGGGGTATAGGGCTGGGGCATAGGGCTGGGGCGTGGGCTGGGGTATAGGGCTGGGGCATAGGGCTGGGGCGTGGGCTGGGGTATAAGGCGTGGGCTGGGGTATAGGGCTGGGGCGTGGGCTGGGGTATAGGGCTGGGGTATAGGGCTGGGGCATAGGGCTGGGGCATAGGGCTGGGGCATAGGGCTGGGGTATAGGGCTGGGGCGTGGGCTGGGGCGTGGGCTGGGGTATAGGGCTGGGGTATAGGGCTGGGGTATAGGGCTGGGGCTGGGGTATAGGGCTGGGGCTGGGGTATAGGGCTGGGGCTGGGGTATAGGACTGGGGCTGGGGTATAGGGCTGGGGCTGGGGTATAGGGCTGGGGTATAGGGCTGGGGTATAGGGCTGGGGTATAGGGCTGGGGCTTGGACTCGGGTATAGGGCTGGGGCATAGGGCTAGGACTGGGGCTGGGGTATAGGACTGGGGCTGGGGTATAGGGCTGGGGTATAGGGCTGGGGTATAGGGCTGGGGTATAGGGCTGGGGCTTGGACTCGGGTATAGGGCTGGGGCATAGGGCTGGGGCATAGGGCTAGGACTGGGGCTGGGGTATAGGGCTGGGGTTATAGGGCTGGGGCTGGGGTATAGGGCTGGGGCTGGGGTATAGGGCTGGGGCGTGGACTGGGGTATAGGGCTGGGGTATAGGGCTGGGGCTGGGGTATAGGGCTGGGGCTGGGGTATAGGGCTGGGGCTGGGGTATAGGGCTGGGGCTGGGGTATAGGGCTGGGGCGTGGACTGGGGTATAGGGCTGGGGCTTGGACTCGGGTATAGGGCTGGGGCATAGGGCTGGGGCTGGGGCATAGGGCTGGGGCTGGGACTGGGGTATAGTGCTGGGACTGGGGTATAGTGCTGGGACTGGGGTATAGTGCTGGGGTATAGTGATGGGGTATAGTGCTGGGACTGGGGTATAGTGCTGGGGTATAGTGATGGGGTATAGTGCTGGGACTGGGGTATAGTGCTGGGGTATAGTGATGGGGTATAGTGCTGGGACTGGGGTATAGTGCTGGGACTGGGGTATAGTGCTGGGACTGGGGTATAGTGCTGGGACTGGGGTATAGTGATGGGGTATAGTGATGGGGTATAGTGATGGGGTATAGTGATGGGGTATAGGGCTGGGACTGGGGTATAGTGCTGTGGTATAGTGATGGGACTGGGGTATAGTGATGGGACTGGGGTATAGTGCTGGGACTGTGGTATAGTGCTGGGACTGGGGTATAGTGCTGGGACTGGGGTATAGTGATGGGACTGGGGTATAGTGATGGGGTATAGTGATGGGACTGGGATATAGTGATGGGGTATAGGGCTGGGACTGGGGTATAGTGATGGGACTGGGGTATAGTGCTGGGGTATAGTGGTGGGACTGGGGTATAGTGATGGGACTGGGGTATAGTGCTGGGACTGGGGTATAGTGCTGGGACTGGGGTATAGTGCTGGGACTGGGGTATAGTGCTGGGACTGGGGTATAGTGATGGGACTGGGGTATAGTGCTGGGGTATAGTGCTGGGACTGGGGTATAGTGCTGGGGTATAGTGATGGGACTGGGGTATAGTGATGGGACTGGGGTATAGTGCTGGGGTATAGTGATGGGACTGGGGTATAGTGCTGGGACTGGGGTATAGTGCTGGGACTGGGGTATAGTGCTGGGGTATAGTGCTGGGACTGGGGTATAGTGCTGGGACTGGGGTATAGTGCTGGGACTGGGGTATAGTGCTGGGACTGGGGTATAGTGCTGGGACTGGGGTATAGTGCTGGGGTATAGTGATGGGACTGGGGCATAGTGCTGGGACTGGGGTATAGTGCTGGGACTGGGGTATAGTGATGGGACTGGGGTATAGTGCTGGGACTGGGGTATAGTGCTGGGACTGGGGTATAGTGATGGGACTGGGGTATAGTGCTGGGACTGGGGTATAGTGCTGGGACTGGGGCATAGTGATGGGACTGGGGTATAGTGATGGGACTGGGGTATAGTGATGGGACTGGGGTATAGTGCTGGGACTGGGGTATAGTGCTGGGACTGGGGTATAGTGCTGGGACTGGGGTATAGTGCTGGGACTGGGGTATAGTGCTGGGACTGGGGTATAGTGCTGGGACTGGGGTATAATGCTGGGACTGGGGTATAGTGATGGGGTATAGTGATGGGGTATAGTGCTGGGACTGGGGTATAGTGCTGGGACTGGGGTATAGTGCTGGGACTGGGGTATAGTGCTGGGACTGGGGTATAGTGATGGGGTATAGTGCTGGGACTGGGGTATAGTGCTGGGACTGGGGTATAGTGCTGGGACTGGGACATAGTGATGGGACTGGGGTATAGTGCTGGGGTATAGTGCTGGGACTGGGGCATAGTGCTGGGGTATAGTGGTGGGGTATAGTGCTGGGACTGGGGTATAGTGCTGGGACTGGGGTATAGTGCTGGGACTGGGGTATAGTGCTGGGACTGGGGTATAGTGATGGGGTATAGTGCTGGGACTGGGGTATAGTGCTGGGACTGGGGTATAGTGCTGGGACTGGGACATAGTGATGGGACTGGGGTATAGTGCTGGGGTATAGTGCTGGGACTGGGGCATAGTGCTGGGGTATAGTGGTGGGGTATAGTGCTGGGACTGGGGTATAGTGGTGGGACTGGGGTATAGTGCTGGGGTATAGTGGTGGGGTATAGTGCTGGGACTGGGGTATAGTGATGGGGCATAGTGCTGGGACTGGGGCATAGTGCTGGGACTGGGGTATAGTGATGGGACTGGGGTATAGTGCTGGGACTGGGGCATAGTGCTGGGACTGGGGTATAGTGATGGGGTATAGTGCTGGGACTGGGGTATAGTGATGGGACTGGGGTATAGTGCTGGGACTGGGGTATAGTGATGGGACTGGGGTATAGTGATGGGGTATAGTGATGGGACTGGGGCATAGTGCTGGGACTGGGGTATAGTGCTGGGACTGGGGTATAGTGCTGGGACTGGGGTATAGTGCTGGGACTGGGGTATAGTGCTGGGACTGGGGTATAGTGCTGGGACTGGGATATAGTGGTGGGACTGGGGTATAGTGCTGGGGTATAGTGATGGGACTGGGGCATAGTGCTGGGACTGGGGTATAGTGCTGGGACTGGGGTATAGTGCTGGGGTATAGTGCTGGGGTATAGTGCTGGGACTGGGGTATAGTGGTGGGACTGGGGTATAGTGATGGGACTGGGGTATAGTCATAGGAAACTATGGCGGAAACATTATGTACAAATAAAGATAAGATCAGGGCAAACAGCCCCCCCAACTAACAATCAACAACAACAACATGTTCCAGTCTCCATGGAGACAGAACAAACAGAGCTGAAGTAATAGTATGGAATGTCTTCAACATGCATTCGGAGGACCTTGGTGAAACCACCCTGCTGGACCAAACACGAGGTGTACCATAACCTGCTGGACCAAACATGTTCATTTCCCAATTTATTTGCTACAGATTGTCCTGAAAATATACACCAGCTTCTAGGAGAGGACCTTGGTGAAACCACCCTGCAGCACTACTCAGAAGCACTTGCCCTGCTCTCCCATCTGCCAGGAGCCTCAGGAATGTAGCAGTAATGACTCACACACGTTCTCCAGCTGAACTCTTACACATATAAACTAAACACTTTCTTTCATAAACAAGCCCTGCCACCTCCTCAACCTCCCCCCAATCCTCTCCACTCTTCCCCCTCTCACTAAACTCACCTGTCTTCCCCTCCCATGTGAGGAGTATCCCAGAGGAGCAGGCAGGGTCAGGGTTAGGAACAGGGAGGCAGGGGAGCAGACAGGGTCAGGGAGACAGGGTCAGGGTTAGGAACAGGGAGGCAGGGTCAGGGTCAGGGAGGCAGGGTCAGGGTTAGGAACAGGGAGACAGGGTCATGGTTAGGGTTAGGGTTAGGGAGGCAGGGTCATGGTTAGGGTTAGGGAGGCAGGGTCAGGGTCAGGGTCAGGAACAGGGAGGCAGGGTCAGGGTCAGGAACAGGGTCAGGGTCAGGGAGGCAGGGGAGCACGAGCGTCAGGGAGACAGGGTCAGGGAGACAGGGTCAGGGTCAGGGTCAGGGAGACAGGGTCAGGGTCAGGGTCAGGGTCAGGGTCAGGGAGACAGGGTCAGGGAGACAGGGTTAGGGAGGCAGGGTCAGGGTCAGGGTTAGGGAGGCAGGGTCAGGGAGGCAGGGTCAGGGAGACAGGGTTAGGGAGACAGGGTTAGGGTTAGGTGAGACAGGGTTAGGGTTAGGTGAGACAGGGTTAGGGTTAGGGTTAGGGTTAGGTGAGACAGGGTTAGGGTTAGGGTTAGGGAGACAGGGTTAGGGTTAGGGTCAGGGTTAGGAACAGGGAGGCAGGGTCAGGGTCGCAGGGGCAGGGTTAGGGTTAGGGTTAGGGAGACAGGGTTAGGGTTAGGGAGACAGGGTTAGGGTTAGGGAGACAGGGTTAGGGTTAGGGTTAGGGAGACAGGGTTAGGGTTAGGGAGACAGGGTTAGGGTTAGGGTTAGGGAGACAGGGTTAGGGTTAGGGTTAGGGTTAGGGAGACAGGGTTAGGGTTAGGGTTAGGGTTAGGAACAGGGAGGCAGGGTCAGGGTCGCAGGGGCAGGGTTAGGGTTAGGGTTAGGGTTAGGGAGGCAGGGGAGCACGAGGGTCAGGGAGGCAGGGTCAGGGTCAGGGTCAGGGAGGCAGGGTCAGGGTCAGGGAGGCAGGGTCAGGGTCAGGGTCAGGGAGGCAGGGTAAGGATCAGGGAGGCAGGGTAAGGATTAGGGAGGCAGGGTAAGGATTAGGGAGGCAGGGTAAGGATTAGGGAGGCAGGGTCAGGATTAGGGAGGCAGGGTCAGGATTAGGGAGGCAGGGTCAGGATTAGGGAGGCAGGGAGGGAGGGAGGGAGGCAGGCAGGCAGGGAGGGAGGGAGGCAGGCAGGGAGGGAGGCAGGGAGGGAGGGAGGGAGGCAGGGAGGGAGGCAGGCAGGCAGGGAGGGAGGGAGGGAGGCAGGGAGGGAGGGAGGGAGGGAGGCAGGGAGGGAGGGAGGCAGGGAGGCAGGGAGGGGAGCAGATAGGCTGCCCTGCCTGTTTGCTCCCCTAGCTTTCTGCTCCCCTGCCCCCTAGCTTTCTGCTCCCCTGCCCCCTAGCTTTCTGCTCCCCTGCCCCCTAGCTTTCTGCTCCCCTGCCCCCTAGCTTTCTGCTCCGCTGCTCCCCTGCCCCCTAGCTTTCTGCCCCCCTGCTACCCTGCCCCCTAGCTTTCTGCTCCCCTGCCCCCTAGCTTTCTGCTCCCCTGCCCCCCTGCCCCCTAGCTTTCTGTTCCCCTGCCCCCTAGCTTTCTGCTCCCCTGCCCCCTAGCTTTCCGCTCCCCTGCCCCCCTGCCCCCTAGCTTCCTGCTCCCCTGCCCCCCTGCCCCCTAGCTTTCTGTTCCCCTGCCCCCTAGCTTTCTGTTCCCCTGCCCCTAGCTTTCTGCTCCCCTGCCCCCCAGCTTTCTGCCCTCCTGCTCCCCAGCTTTCTGCTCCCCTGCCCCCCTGCTCCCCCTGCTCCCATGCCCCAGTGCCCTGAATGCCTCTGCTGATCCTACAGCTATTTACGCAGTAATCATGTGCCTATGGTGGTGAAGGTAGGAAACAACATCTCCACTTCGCTGATCCTCAACACTGGGGCCCCACAAGGGTGCGTGCTCAGCCCCCTCCTGTACTCCCTGTTCACCCATGACTGCATGGCCAAGCACGCCTCCAACTCAATCATCAAGTTTGCAGACGACACAACAGTAGTAGGCCTGATTACCAACAATGACGAGACCGCCTACAGGGAGGAGGTGAGGGCTCTGGGAGTGTGGTGCCAGGAAAATAACCTCTCACTCAACGTCAACAAAACAAAGGAGATGATCGTGGACTTCAGGAAACAGCAGAGGGTGCACCCCCCTATCCACATCGACGGGACCGCAGTGGAGAAGGTCCACACACGCAGACAGTGTGGTGAAGAAGGTGCAACAGAGCCTCTTCATCCTCAGGAGGCTGAATAAATGTTGCTTGGCACCTAAAACCCTCACAAACTTTTACAGATTCACAATTGAGAGCATCCTGTCGGGCTGTATCACCGCCTGGTACGGCAACTGCACCGCCCGCAACCGCAGGGCTCTCCAGAGGGTGGTGCGGTCTGCCGAATGCATTACTGGGGGCAAACTACCCGCCCTCCAGGACACCTACAGCACCCGATGTCACAGGAAGGACAAAAAGATAAATCAAGGACATCAACCACCCGAGTCACTGCCTGTTCACCCCGCTATCATCCAGAAGGCGAGATCAGTACAGGTGCATCAAAGCTGGGACCGAGAGAATGAAAAACAGCTTCTATCTCAAGGCCATCAGACTTGTACACAGCCCATCTGTAATTAGCCCACCCAACTACCTCATCCCTATATTGTTATTTATTTTGCTCTTTTGCACCCCAGTATCTCTATTTGCACATAATCTCTTGCACATCCATCACTCCAGTGTTAATACTAATTGTAATTATTTTGCACTATAGCCTATTTATTGCCTTACCTCCATAACTTGCTACATTTGCACACACTGTATATATATTTTCTGTGGTATTTTTGACTTTATGTTTTGTTTTCCCCATATGTAACTCTGTGTTGTTGTTTTTGTCGCACTGCTTTGCTTTATCTTGGCCAGGTCGCAGTTGTAAATGAGAACTTGTTCTCAACTGGCTTACCTGGTTAAATAAAGGTGAAATAAAAAAAGACTGTTAAATAGCCATCACTAGCACATTAGAGGCTGCTGCTGCCTATTGAAATCACTGGCCACTTTAAGAAATGGAACACTAGTCACTTTAATAATGTTTACATATCTTGGACTACTCATCTCATATGTATATACTGCATTCTATAATATTCTACTGTATCTTAGTCCATTGCATTAGAAGAAGAAAAAAAGCGGCGCCAATCATTTCAGGTCCAGTACCATCGTTAGGCCGCGGGTGTGAGAGATTCAGCAGGCTACTGGCATTACACACCTGGCTAATAGATTACTGTAGCTCTGTTGGAAATCACTTTTATAGATAACTTTGACACCGTCGGGAAACAGAAGATACTCGACAGGAATGACGGAGTCCTTCCAAATCATCTTGGCTCCTAGAATCGGTCCACGCATTTCAAGGCTGCGTTGAAACAATGACTTATCAATGACCCAAGACCAGGTCAGTTAATCCCTTCCATTGTGACCATGAGTCGTCATAATGCAGCATCAAATGTACATTATCCTAGGGGTGTTGGCAGAAACAATGTAAGTAACTTAATTTATTTCCCCCTAACTGCCCTGAATACCTCTGTTGATCCTACAGCTATAGGATGCAGTAATCATGAGCCCATGAACCAGAGTTACACTGTTAGCACTGAGGTGGTGTGCCCTAGTAGGAAGACCATTGTGTATAGCTCACCCTGCACTATCAGATCCAATATAAATAACATGAGCAAGTCTACTTCTGATAAGCTTCCCAGTAAAGCATTTAAAACAATCAAGCAACCCAGAAAAGTGCTAACAATAGCCCATTTTAACATATGCAGCCTGAGAAACAAGGTTCATGAAGTCAATAACTTGCTTGTAACAGATTACATTCATATTCTGACTCTCTCTGAAACTCACTTAGATAATACCTTTGATACAGTGGTAGCAATACATGGTTATAACATCTACAGAAAATACAGAAATGCCAATGGGGGGCGGTGTTGCGGTTTATATTCAGAACCACATTCCTGTAAAGCTTAGAGACGATCTAATGTTAAATACTGTTGAAGTAATATGGCTACAGGTTCATCTGCCTCACCTAAAACCCATTATTGTGGGAAGCTGCTATAGACCACCAAGTGCTAACAGTCAGTATCTGGATAATGTGTGTAATGGTTGAAGTCGGAAGTTTACATACACCTTAGCCAAATACATTTAAACTCAGTTTATCACAATTCCTGACATTTAACCCTAGTAAATATTCCCTGTTTTAGGTCAGTTAGGAGCACCACTTTATTTTAAGAATGTGAAATGTTAGAATAATGAGAGAATTATTTATTTCAGCTTTAATATATTTCATAACATTCCCAGTGGGTCAGAAGTTTACATACACTCAATTAGTATTTGGTAGCATTGCCTTTAAATTGTTTAACTTGGGTCAAACGTTTTGGGTAACCTTCCACAAGCTTCCCACAATAAGTTGGGTGAATTTTGGCCCATTCCTCCTGACAGAGCTGGTGTAACTGTGTCAGGTTTGTAGGCCTCCTTGCTCGCACACGCTTTTTCAGTTCTGCCCACACATTTTCTATAGGATTGAGGTCAGGGCTTTGTGATGGCCACTCCAATACCTTGACTTTGTTGCCCTTAAACCATTTTGTCACAACATTGGAAGTATGCTTGGGGTCATTGACCATTTGGAAGACCCATTTGCGACCAAGATTTAACTTCCTGAATTATGTCTTGAGATGTTGCTTCAATATATCCACATAATTTTCCTTCCTCATGATGCCATCTATTTTGTGAAGTGCACCAGTCCCTCCTGCAGCAAAGCACCCCCACAGCATGATGCTGCCACCCCCGTGCTTCACGTTTGGGATGGTGTTCGTCGGCTTGCAAGCCACCCCTTTTTCCTCCAAACATAACGATGGTCATTATGCCAAACAGTTCTATTTTTGTTTCACCAGACCAGAGGACATTTCTCCAAAAAGTAAGATCTTTGTCCCTATGTGCAGTTGCAAACCGTAGTCTGGCTTTTTTATGGTGGTTTTGGAGCAGTGGCTTCTTCTTTGCTGAGCGGCCTTTCAGGTTATGTCGATATAGGACTCGTTTTACTGTGGATATAGATACTTTTGTACCTGTTTCCTCAAGCATCTTCACAAGGTCCTTTGCTGTTGTTCTGGGATTGATTTGCAATTTTCGCACCAAAGTACGTTCATCTGTAAGAGACAGAACGCGTCTCCTTCCTGAGCAGTATGACGGCTGCATGGTCCCATGGTGTTTATACTTGCGTACTATTCTTTGTACAGATGAACGTGTTACCTTCAGGCGTTTGGAAATTGCTCCCAAGGATGAACCAGACTTGTGGAGGTCTACACATTTTTTTCTGAGGTCTTGGATGATTTCATTTGATTTTCCCATGATGTCAAGCAAATAGGCACTGAGTTTGAAGGTAGGCCTTGAAATACATCCACAGGTACACCTCCAATTGACTCAAATAATGTCAATTAGCCTATCAGAAGCTTCTAAAGCATTGACATCATTTTCTGGAATTTTACAAGCTGTTTAAAGGCACAGTCAATTTAGTGTATGTAAACTTCTGACCCACTGGAATTGCGATACAGTGAATTATAAGTTAAATAATCTGTCTGTAAACAATTGTTCATGACACAAGTAATTTTTCCAACAAAGTAGATGTCCTAACCGACTTGCCAAAACCATAGTTTGTGGTCCTCTGTAGCTCAGCTGGTAGAGCACGGCGCTTGTAAACGCCAAGGTAGTGGGTTCGATCCCCGGGACCACCCATACACAAACATTTATGCACGCATGACTGTAAGTCGCTTTGGATAAAAGCGTCTGCTAAATGGCATATTATTATTATTAAGAAGAAATGTGAAAAAACGAGTTTTAATGACTCCAACCTAAGTGTATGTAAACTTCTGACTTCAACAGTATGTGATATCAACAGAAAAGTATATTTTCTGGGTGATTTAAATGACTTAGTAAAGCCCCCTTTACTGGCTCAAATAGCCGACCAATCAGCCTGTTACCAACCCTTAGTAAACTTCTGGAAAGAATTGTGTTTGACCAGATAAAATGCTATTTCACAGTAAACAAATTGACAACAGACGTTCAGCACACTTATAGGGAAGGACACTCAACATCACAGCACTTACACAAATAACTGATGATTGGCTGAGAGAAATTGATGATAAAATGATTGTGTCGGCTGTTTTGTTAGACTTCTGTGCGGCTTTTGACATTATCGATCATTGTCTGCTGCTGGAAAAACATGTGTTATGGCTTTACATCCCCTGCTATAATGTGGATAAAGAGTTACCTGTCTAACAGAACACAGAGGGTGTTCTTTAATGGAAGCCTCTCAAACATAATCAGGAATTCCCCAGGGCAGCTGTTTAGGCCCCTTACTTTTTTCAATGTTGACTAACGACATGCCACAGGCTTTGAGTAACGCCAGTGTGTCTATGTATGCGGATTACTCAACACTATACACATCAGCTACTACAGCAACTGAAATGACTGCAACACTTAAAGAGCTGCAGTTAGCTTTGGAATGGGTAGCAAGGAATAAGCTAGTCCTAAATATTTCAAAAACTAAAAGCATTGTTTTTTGGACAAATCATTCACTAAACCCTAAACCTCAACTAAATCTTGTAATGAGTAATGTGGAAATTGAGGAGACTAAATTGCATGTAGTAACCCTGGATTGTAAACTGTCATGGTCAAAACATACTGATACAACAGTAGCTAGGATGGGGAGAAGTCTGTCTATAATAAAGTGCTACTCTGCATTCTTAACAGCACTATCAACAAGGCAGGTCCTACAGGCCCTAGTTTTGTCACACCTGGACTACTGTTCAGTAGTGTGGTCAGGTGCCACAAAGAGGGACTTGGGAAAATTGCAATTGGCTCAGAACAGGGCAGCACAGCCGGCCCTTAAAAGTGAGAGCTAACATTAATGACATGCATGTCAATCTCTCATGGCTCAAAGTGCAAGAGAGATTGACTTCATTACTTGTTTTTGTAAGAGGTGTTGACAAGCTGAATGTACCGAGCTGTCTGTTTAAAATACTAGCACACAGCTCGGAAACCCATGCATACCCCACAAGACATGCCACCAGAGGTCTCTTCACAGTCCCCAAGTCCAGAACAGACTATGGGAGGCGCATACATACAGTATTTCTTTCTCTCTTGATAAAATGTATGCACTCACTAACTGTAAGTCGCTCTGGATAAGAGCGTCTGCTAAATGACTAAAATGTGAAATGTACTACATACAATGAGGGAAAAAAGTATTTGATCCCCTGCTGATTTTGTACGTTTGCCCACTGACAAAGACATGATCAGTCTATAATTTTAATGGTAGGTTTATTTGAACAGTGAGAGACAGAATAACAACAAAAATCCAGAAATACGCATGTCAAAAATGTTATAAATTGATTTGCATTTTTAACTAGGGAAATAAGTATTTGTCCCCTCTGCAAAACATGACTTAGTACTTGGTGGCAAAACCCTTGTTGGCAATCACAGAGGTCAGATGTTTCTTGTAGTTGGCCACCAGGTTTGCACACATCCCAGGAGGGATTTTGTCCCACTCCTCTTTGCAGATCTTCTCCAAGTCATTAAGGTTTCGAGGCTGACGTTTGGCAACTTGAACCTTCAGCTCCCTGCACAGATTTTCTATGGGATTAAGGTTATGTAGACTGGCTAGGCCACTCCAGGACCTTAATGTGCTTCTTCTTGAGCCACTCCTTTGTTGCCTTGGTCGTGTGTTTTGGGTCATTGTCATGCTGGAATACCCATCCACGACCCATTTTCAATGCCCTGGCTGAGGGAAGGAGGTTCTCACCCAAGATTTGACGGTACATGGCCCCGTCCATCGTCCCTTTGATGTGGTGAAGTTGTCCTGTCCCCTTAGCAGAAAAACACCCCAAAGCATAATGTTTCCACCTCCATGTTTGACGGTGGGGATGGTGTTCTTGGGGTCATAGGCAGCATTCCTCCTCCTCCAAACACGGCGAGTTGAGTTGATGCCAAAGAGCTCAATTTTAGTCTCATCTGACCACAACACTTTCACCCAGTTCTCCTCTGAATCATTCAGACGTTCATTGGCAAACTTCAGACGGGCCTGTATATGTGCCTTCTTGAGCAGGGGGATCTTGCGGGCGCTGCAGGATTTCAGTCCTTCACGGCGTAGTGTGTTACCAATAGTTTTCTTGGTGACTATGGTCCCAGCTGCCTTGAGATCATTGACGAGATCATTGACAAGATCCTCCCGTGTAGTTCTGGGCTGATTCCTCACCATTCTCATGATCATTGCAACTCCACGAGGTGAGATCTTGCATGGAGCCACAGGCCGAGGGAGATTGACAGTTCTTTTGTGTTTCTTCCATTTGCGAATAATTGCACCAACTGTTAACTGTTGTCACCAAGCTGCTTGGCGATGGTCTTGTAGCCCATTCCAGCCTTGTGTAGGTCTACAATCTTGTCCCTGACATCCTTGGAGAGCTCTTTGGTCTTGGCCATGGTGGAGAGTTTGGAATCTGATTGATTGATTGCTTCTGTGGACAGGTGTCTTTTATACAGGTAACAAGTTGAGATTAGGAGCACTCCCTTTGCTCCTAATCTCAGCTCGTTACCTGTATAAAAGACACCTGGGAGCCAGAAATCTTTCTGATTGAGAGGGGGTCAAATAGTTATTTCCCTCATTAAAATGCAAATCAATTTATAACATTGTTGATATGCGTTTTTCTGGATTTTTAATACAAGATTTTTGTTGTTGTTATTCTGTTTCTCACTGTTCAAATAAACCTACCATTAAAATTATAGACTGATAATTTCTTTGTCAGTGGGCAAATGTACAAAATCAGCAGGGGATCAAATACTGGCTAAATGGATGACACTTATTTCCCTCAAATTACACAGATCCACAAAGAATTCCAAAACAAATCCAATTTTGATAAAATCCAACATCTATTGGGTGAAATACCACAGTGTGCCATCACAGCAGCAAGATTTGTGAGCTGTTGCCACAAGAAAAGGGCAACCAGTGAGAGGTTAGGGTTAGTCTGTCTGTAGACAGTGAGAGGTTAGGGTTAGTCTGTCTGTAGACAGTGAGAGGTTAGGGTTAGTCTGTCTGTAGACAGTGAGAGCTAAGAGACGGTGGCGATGCTGTGGCGTCCTGTTTTTATTGACATCTCGCTCAGCCTCTATGTTCTGGAAGTGTCTGTTTGAACTACTGGCACACAGCTCAGACACCCATGCATACCCCACAAGACATGCCACCAGAGGTCTCTTCACAGTCCCCAAGTCCAGAACAGACTATGGGAGGCGCACAGTACTACATAGAGCCATGACTACATGGAACTCTATTCCACATCAGCTAACTGATGCAGGCAGTAGAAACAGATTTTTTTTAAACAGGTAAAAATACACCTTATGGAACAGCGGGGACTGAAGAGACACACACACAGGTACAGACACACGCATACACACACACTCTACACACACCTACATTGTAATATTGTTGTATGGTGGTATTATACATTTTGTATTGTAGATATGTAGTGGTGTAATAATGTTATATGATCTACTGTTTTATCTTTTGTTTTATGTGTAATGTAAGTGCTTTAATATGTTTGGACCACAGGAAGAGCAGCTGCTGCCTTGGCGTCAACTAATGGCGATCCCTAATAAATACAAATCGTCATTAAAGGGATACTTCAGGGATTTTTATGTCTCTGTGTCCAGTATGAAGGAAGTTAAAAGGTAGTTTCGCAAGCCAATGCTAACTAACGTTTGCACAATGACAGATACCATAGACTTCCAGTCATTGTACTAATGCTAGTTAGCAGTTGCGCTAGCGCTAGTTAGCAACTTCCTTCAAACTGCATGCAGAGACATAAAAATGGTATCCACGAGTTCATCTGACTCTGGGTAAGTAGATAAAGGGCCAATCCTGAAGTATCCCTTTAAAGCTACAAAAGTGTCAGTGTTCAACCTTAACATGTGATAACAATACAACAGAACAGATTAACCAGAATTACATTTACTCTCACAGATGGCCAAAAATAACTGTCTGAAAGCCACACCCCTACTAAGCCAAGCATACAGTCTTCTGATCTGATCCACTGGGTCATATCTGAATAACCCAGCATTAACTGATCCACTGGGTCATAGCTGAATAACCCAGCATTAACTGATCCACTGGGTCATAGCTGAATAACCCAGCATTAACTGATCCACTGGGTCATAGCTGAATAACCCAGCATTAACTGATCCGCTGGGTCATAGCTGAATAACCCAGCATTAACTGATCCGCTGGGTGATAGCTGAATAACCCAGCATTAACACCCCAACCTTGATCTTTTTAAAGAAAGCCTAACAAAGTGACCCAGCTGCTGGGATGCAGGCATTGGGTCATCCAAACAACCCAGCATATTTTAGCTTGTAGAAATTAAACTAGCCAGCCAATAGTATCATGCTGTGCCAGTCTCAGGGAAATGATTGGTTACTCCCTCAAACCCCTTATTCTCCATCCTCCTTTGAAATGTTGATGAGGACTGAAGAAATGCAATACATTGGGACTGAAATGACTGACAAAACAGTCTAATGTACATGTACATGAATCAAACGTTTAATCTTTAATTAAACAGAAAAATACAATCCTGAAGTATCCCTTTAAAGCTACAAAAGTGTCAGTGTTCAACCTTAACATGTGATAACAATACAACAGAACAGATTAACCAGAATTACATTTACTCTCACAGATGGCCAAAAATAACTGTCTGAAAGCCACACCCCTACTAAGCCAAGCATACAGTCTTCTGATCTGATCCACTGGGTCATATCTGAATAACCCAGCATTAACTGATCCACTGGGTGATAGCTGAATAACCCAGCATTAACTGATCCACTGGGTCATAGCTGAATAACCCAGCATTAACTGATCCACTGGGTCATAGCTGAATAACCCAGCATTAACTGATCCACTGGGTCATAGCTGAATAACCCAGCATTAACTGATCCACTGGGTCATAGCTGAATAACCCAGCATTAACTGATCCGCTGGGTCATAGCTGAATAACCCAGCATTAACTGATCCACTGGGTCATAGCTGAATAACCCAGCATTAACTGATCCACTGGGTCATAGCTGAATAACCCAGCATTAACTGATCCACTGGGTCATAGCTGAATAACCCAGCATTAACTGATCCACTGGGTCATAGCTGAATAACCCAGCATTAACTGATCCGCTGGGTCATAGCTGAATAACCCAGCATTAACTGATCCGCTGGGTGATAGCTGAATAACCCAGCATTAACTGATCCGCTGGGTGATAGCTGAATAACCCAGCATTAACTGATCCGCTGGGTGATAGCTGAATAACCCAGCATTAACTGATCCGCTGGGTGATAGCTGAATAACCCAGCATTAACTGATCCGCTGGGTGATAGCTGAATAACCCAGCATTAACTGATCCGCTGGGTCATAGCTGAATAACCCAGCATTAACTGATCCGCTGGGTCATAGCTGAATAACCCAGCATTAACTGAACCACTGGGTCATAGCTGAATAACCCAGCATTAACTGATCCGCTGGGTCATAGCTGAATAACCCAGCATTAACTGATCCACTGGGTGATAGCTGAATAACCCAGCATTAACTGATCCGCTGGGTCATAGCTGAATAACCCAGCATTAACTGATCCGCTGGGTCATAGCTGAATAACCCAGCATTAACTGATCCGCTGGGTCATAGCTGAATAACCCAGCATTAACTGATCAACTGGGTCATAGCTGAATAACCCAGCATTAACTGATCCGCTGGGTCATAGCTGAATAACCCAGCATTAACTGATCCGCTGGGTCATAGCTGAATAACCCAGCATTAACTGATCCGCTGGGTCATAGCTGAATAACCCAGCATTAACTGATCCGCTGGGTCATAGCTGAATAACCCAGCATTAACTGATCCGCTGGGTCATAGCTGAATAACCCAGCATTAACTGATCCGCTGGGTCATAGCTGAATAACCCAGCATTAACTGATCCGCTGGGTCATAGCTGAATAACCCAGCATTAACTGATCCGCTGGGTCATAGCTGAATAACCCAGCATTAACTGATCCGCTGGGTCATAGCTGAATAACCCAGCATTAACTGATCCGCTGGGTCATAGCTGAATAACCCAGCATTAACTGATCCGCTGGGTCATAGCTGAATAACCCAGCATTAACTGATCCGCTGGGTCATAGCTGAATAACCCAGCATTAACTGATCCGCTGGGTCATAGCTGAATAACCCAGCATTAACTGATCCGCTGGGTCATAGCTGAATAACCCAGCATTAACTGATCCGCTGGGTCATAGCTGAATAACCCAGCATTAACTGATCCGCTGGGTGATAGCTGAATAACCCAGCATTAACTGATCCGCTGGGTGATAGCTGAATAACCCAGCATTAACTGATCCGCTGGGTGATAGCTGAATAACCCAGCATTAACTGATCCGCTGGGTGATAGCTGAATAACCCAGCATTAACTGATCCACTGGGTGATAGCTGAATAACCCAGCATTAACTGATCCACTGGGTCATAGCTGAATAACCCAGCATTAACTGATCCACTGGGTCATAGCTGAATAACCCAGCATTAACTGATCCGCTGGGTCATAGCTGAATAACCCAGCATTAACTGATCCGCTGGGTCATAGCTGAATAACCCAGCATTAACTGATCCACTGGGTCATAGCTGAATAACCCAGCATTAACTGATCCGCTGGGTCATAGCTGAATAACCCAGC
The DNA here is from genome assembly GCA_031479575.1 of Coregonus ussuriensis. NCBI lineage: Eukaryota > Metazoa > Chordata > Actinopteri > Salmoniformes > Salmonidae > Coregonus > Coregonus ussuriensis. The sequence continues at coordinate 64,540,203 of CM062483.1, read as the reverse complement.
ATTAACTGATCCGCTGGGTGATAGCTGAATAACCCAGCATTAACTGATCCGCTGGGTGATAGCTGAATAACCCAGCATTAACTGATCCGCTGGGTGATAGCTGAATAACCCAGCATTAACTGATCCGCTGGGTCATAGCTGAATAACCCAGCATTAACTGATCCGCTGGGTCATAGCTGAATAACCCAGCATTAACTGATCCGCTGGGTCATAGCTGAATAACCCAGCATTAACTGATCCACTGGGTCATAGCTGAATAACCCAGCATTAACTGATCCGCTGGGTCATAGCTGAATAACCCAGCATTAACTGATCCGCTGGGTCATAGCTGAATAACCCAGCATTAACTGATCCGCTGGGTCATAGCTGAATGACCCAGCATTAACTGATCCGCTGGGTCATAGCTGAATAACCCAGCATTAACTGATCCGCTGGGTCATAGCTGAATAACCCAGCATTAACTGATCCGCTGGGTCATAGCTGAATAACCCAGCATTAACTGATCCGCTGGGTCATAGCTGAATAACCCAGCATTAACTGATCCGCTGGGTGATAGCTGAATAACCCAGCATTAACTGATCCGCTGGGTGATAGCTGAATAACCCAGCATTAACTGATCCACTGGGTCATAGCTGAATAACCCAGCATTAACTGATCCGCTGGGTCATAGCTGAATAACCCAGCATTAACTGATCCGCTGGGTCATAGCTGAATAACCCAGCATTAACTGATCCGCTGGGTCATAGCTGAATAACCCAGCATTAACTGATCCGCTGGGTCATAGCTGAATAACCCAGCATTAACTGATCCGCTGGGTGATAGCTGAATAACCCAGCATTAACTGATCCGCTGGGTGATAGCTGAATAACCCAGCATTAACTGATCCGCTGGGTGATAGCTGAATAACCCAGCATTAACTGATCCGCTGGGTCATAGCTGAATAACCCAGCATTAACTGATCCACTGGGTCATAGCTGAATAACCCAGCATTAACTGATCCACTGGGTCATTGCTGAATAACCCAGCATTAACTGATCCGCTGGGTCATAGCTGAATAACCCAGCATTAACTGATCCGCTGGGTCATAGCTGAATAACCCAGCATTAACTGATCCACTGGGTCATAGCTGAATAACCCAGCATTAACTGATCCACTGGGTCATAGCTGAATAACCCAGCATTAACTGATCCACTGGGTCATTGCTGAATAACCCAGCATTAACTGATCCGCTGGGTCATAGCTGAATAACCCAGCATTAACTGATCCGCTGGGTCATAGCTGAATAACCCAGCATTAACTGATCCACTGGGTCATAGCTGAATAACCCAGCATTAACTGATCCGCTGGGTCATAGCTGAATAACCCAGCATTAACTGATCCGCTGGGTCATAGCTGAATAACCCAGCATTAACTGATCCGCTGGGTCATAGCTGAATAACCCAGCATTAACTGATCCGCTGGGTCATAGCTGAATAACCCAGCATTAACTGATCCGCTGGGTCATAGCTGAATAACCCAGCATTAACTGATCCGCTGGGTCATAGCTGAATAACCCAGCATTAACTGATCCGCTGGGTCATAGCTGAATAACCCAGCATTAACTGATCCGCTGGGTGATAGCTGAATAACCCAGCATTAACTGATCCACTGGGTCATAGCTGAATAACCCAGCATTAACTGATCCACTGGGTCATAGCTGAATAACCCAGCATTAACTGATCCACTGGGTCATTGCTGAATAACCCAGCATTAACTGATCCGCTGGGTCATAGCTGAATAACCCAGCATTAACTGATCCACTGGGTCATAGCTGAATAACCCAGCATTAACTGATCCACTGGGTCATAGCTGAATAACCCAGCATTAACTGATCCGCTGGGTCATAGCTGAATAACCCAGCATTAACTGATCCGCTGGGTCATAGCTGAATAACCCAGCATTAACTGATCCGCTGGGTCATAGCTGAATAACCCAGCATTAACTGATCCGCTGGGTCATAGCTGAATAACCCAGCATTAACTGATCCGCTGGGTCATAGCTGAATAACCCAGCATTAACTGATCCGCTGGGTCATAGCTGAATAACCCAGCATTAACTGATCCGCTGGGTCATAGCTGAATAACCCAGCATTAACTGATCCGCTGGGTCATAGCTGAATAACCCAGCATTAACACCCCAACCTTGATCTTTTTAAAGAAAGCCTAACAAAGTGACCCAGCTGCTGGGATGCAGGCATTGGGTCATCCAAACAACCCAGCATATTTTAGCTTGTAGAAATTAAACTAGCCAGCCAATAGTATCATGCTGTGCCAGTCTCAGGGAAATGATTGGTTACTCCCTCAAACCCCTTATTCTCCATCCTCCTTTGAAATGTTGATGAGGACTGAAGAAATGCAATACATTGGGACTGAAATGACTGACAAAACAGTCTAATGTACATGTACATGAATCAAACGTTTAATCTTTAATTAAACAGAAAAATACATCTTAGGCAATAAACAAAACCTCCCATCTGCTGCTCCAGCCGTCTAACCCTCCACATGGCCTCATTATGTTACAATGGACCTAACCCTAATTCAGCACAGCAAACTAACCCCATTGTCCCATTTAGATTTCAAGCATTGTATGTATGGATAGAGCCTGGTTATGAAAACATTGTGAAATAACGATTACACCTCGCCGGTTACCAATAAACTGGTGCCATCGCCTACTAGGCTACAATGCTAAACAGTCAACGTGCCCCTCTGGCGATCAATTGCGCTCAGAATAGAATAGAATAGAAACACATGGGACACATAAAAATAGACCATATCATAGACCCAAACTTTTAATAAACAAATACAGTTGCAATATGGACATGATGGAACCAACTGTCTTCTATGGATTACTATTCTGTATCAAGGCTTCAGCTTCCACATTTAGAGCACCAAACTGTTTCCCTCCGTGACTTTAGATTAGAAGACCATGTGCTGGCTACGCAGCACGCAGAGAACACATGGCATGCTGTGGCTTAAAGGAGAGCAAGTGGAGCTGTAGTAGAAAGTGGTGTACTCACGTACTGCCTCCTGCTTGGCGTCTAACTCAGAGATAGACAGCTGAAGTTTGCCGACTTTACTCTGCAGTCCCCGGACCCGTTGGTTGGTAAACACGATGTCGTTCTCCAACTCCTGGAATAGAGAGCAGGCGTTCCGGGCTAGGTCGGAGAGCTGCAGTAGGGTCCGGGACAGAACCGCATTGTTGATGGTACACAGATCCTCGACAACCAAACTCTCTTCATTCGGGACTGAATGCCTGCACAGTAACTGGGGTTCCACGATCCGTTTGGCAAATGGCATTTTGACATGGACCCGACTAGAAATCCACAAAAAAATCTGACTCAATAAATTATTTTCAAAACAATAGTTGCCCCCATTAATCCAACTGTCCCTGATTGAGCAGTTCTTCAGGCGTCATTCTCCTCTGGTCATCAGCTGCCTATCCATCCATAGGTAGTAGCCTATGTTTTTCAGAGCTTTAAAAGTGAGGCGCTTTAAAAAAAATGATCACCGCAAAACCTGGCACGGATTCATCTCGTTTCCCGGATCTGGACTCGGAGTGTCCATCAAGCACTCTGCCGAGACTGAGCACGCGCACTGTTACCACAACAGAGGATTCTTGGTGTGGAAGAGTTGCTCAATAATAATAATCACTTTAAACGGCTGTATAAGAGACTGAGATATATGGTTTGATTTGATTTGAGAGTTTCAGTGTGACTGTAGCCTGTGTGTTAGAGTGTATCAAACTGTTCTCTGGGTGTACAAGCATGAGCTACTCTTCCTGGAGTCCACATGAAACATGACATAATACATAGTACAGAACATTATTAGTCAAGGACTGAAATACATACATTTAAAACGTCACACAACCTCCATATCAGTACATACAGTGCATTCGGAAGGTATTCAGACCACAGACCATTATGTTACATTACAGCCGTATTCTAAAATTGATTAAATTGGTTTTTGTTCCTCATCAATCTACACACAATACCCCATAGTGACAAAGCAAAAACAGGTTAAGACATTTTTTTATAAAAAACACAAAACTGAAAAATACACATTTACATAAGTATTCAGACCCTTTACTCAGTACTTTGTTGAAGCACCTTTGGCAACGATTACAGCCTCAAGTCTTCTTGGGTATGACGCTACAAGCTTGGCACACCTGTATTTGGGGAGTTTCTCCCATTCTTCTCTGCAGATCCTCTCAAGCTCTGTCAGGTCGGATGGGGAGCGTCGCTGCACAGCTATTTTCAGGTCTCTCCAGAGATTTTCGATCGGGTTCAAGTCCGGGCTCTGGCTGGGCCACTCAAGGACATGTCAAAGACATGTCCCGAAGCCACTCCTGCGTTGTCTTGGCTGTGTGCTTAGGGTCGTTGTCCTGTTGGAAGGTGAACCTTCGCCACAGTCTGAGGTCCTGAGCACTTTGGTGCAGGTTTTCATCAAGGATCTCTCTGTACTTTGCTCTGTTCATCTTTCCCTCGATCCTGACTAGTCTCCCAGTCCCTGCCGCTGAAAAGCATCCCAACAGCATGATGCTGCCACCACCATGCTTCACTGTAGGGATGGTGCCAGGTTTCCTTCAGATGTAATGCTTGGCATTCAGGCCAAAGAGTTCAATCTTGGTTTAATCAGACCAGATAATCTTGTTTCTCATGGTCTCAGAGTCTTTAGGTGCCTTTTGGCAAACTCCAAGCGGGCTGTCATGTGCCTTTTACTGAGGAGTGGCTTCCGTCTGGCCACTCTACCATAAAGGCCTGATTGGTGGAGTGCTGCAGAGATGGTTGTCCTTCTGGAAGGTTCTCCCATCTCCACAGAGGAACTCTGGAGCTCTATCAGAGTGACCATCGGGTTCTTGGTCACTTCCCTGACCAAGGCCCTTCTCCCCCGATTGCTCAGTTTGGCCAGGCGGCCTGCTCTAGGAAGAGTCTTGGTGGTTCCAAACTTCTTCCAATGAAGAATGATGGAGGCCACTGTGTTCTTGGGGATCTTCAATGCTGCAGAAATGTTTCGGTACCCTTCCCCAGATCTGTGCCTTGACACAATCCTGTCTCGGAGCTCTACGGACAATTCCTTCGACCTCATGGCTTGGTTTTTGCTCTGACATGCACTGTCATCTGTGGGACCTTATATAAACAGGTGTGTGCCTTTCCAAATCATGTCCAATCAATTGAATTTACCGCAGGTGGACTCCAATCAAGTTGTAGAAACATCTCAAGGATGATCAATGGAAACAGGATGCACCTGAGCTCAATTTCGAGTCTCATAGCAAAGGGTCTGAATACTTATGCAAATAAGGTGTTTCTGTTTTATATTTGTAATATATTTGCAAAAAAGTTCTCAACACTTGTTTTCACTTTGTCATTATGGGGTATTGTGTGTATATTTATGAGGATTTTTATTTATTTAATCAATTTTAGAATAAGGCTGTAACGTAACAAAATGTGGAAAAAGTCAAGGGGTCTGAATACTTTCCGAATGCACTGTACACACAACATCTAGGTTTAATACATAATACAAATTACAATAAAAGCAGTGGCAATTTTAGTATGTAAATCTTGTTTTAGATGCATGCCAGCAAAGCCACTACACAACACAACACTAAACAATACATTAATTGCACTATAACTGTGACAAACGGTGCCCACAAACTGTTAGGGCCTCCATAAAGCCGTCCCAACAGCAGAGTCCCAACAGCAGAGTCCCAACACCTTACCACTGCTACACCTGGCTATCAGCGGAGCCTTGTCTGGCAGCGAAACAGTTCATTCAGCCTCATTTACTGCCTTTAAAAAAAAACACAGCTGATATGGCTGACTTGCTTAAACAAATGTGGTTTCTACTGACAATTGAGATGTACAAACTACGGCATAAGGGGACGACAAGCGGATAAGAGGCAATCCGTAATTTCGATTAAGACATTAATGAGCGAGCTGAGAAAGAAGTAGTTAATATATCTATTTGTTCAGCACTTTTGAAATGTACAGCAACAGAATTCAGAACCTGGGCCGTTCTTCCAGTGTTCTCCCTGTACACCAAGTCAGAACCGTAGGATAAATAAAGGGGGCATGTAAGCAGACAATGAAAGCTCTTACAATATTCAATGATTACATTTCTCTAAAACAGGTTACAGGCTACATGTGCACCACCAAGTCAGAACAGTAGGCGAAATTAAGAGGGGAAAATAGACCACATTATTAGGGTGAGGCACATGGGCTACTAACAGCTTACTACACAACATACACTTAGTATTACTTCCTTAGCTACAGTATACATATCTCCCTGGCATATTACATCATTTATGCAGCAGCATACAATACATTTTTGGACTCAACTTGTTGTGCTCACTTGAACAGGAAGGTGGCGCGGCGGTCCTTCATGGGCAAATTTTCTCATCAAACGTCATCAAAGTCTGGCATTCTCTGGATTTATGGTGCTTTCAAGACAACTGGGAACTCTGAAAGAAACAAGGTCGAATCATGATGACGTCAGTGATCTTCAGGTCGGAGCTCTAGGAAGAGGCCCGAGTTCCCGAATTGCAATTCCGAGTTGGATGACCGTTCAAAACGCATTTTCCCAGTTGAAGCTCGTTTTTACCGAAGTTCCCAGTTGTCTTGAATTCACTGAAGTCAGATTTTCCAGTTTCAAGTTTCCATTTGTTTTGAGCGTGGCAGAAATTGACAGCCAATGTTGAATGTTTATCCTTTTAAGCTTGGAAAGGGGCCCTTAAACCCAGACTTGGACCACACATTCACTCCACTGAATAGCAGGCTAGTGATTGCTTTGCAATGCTTGCAGTTAGCCACTGATTCCTTGTTGAATTTGAAATTTCCAACTTGTTGTGTAATGTTTATGTCCAATGGCCGATGAGCACCGATACGTTTTATCTATAATTTATCTTCACATGACAAGGATTGAAAATGATTTGCCAGTAGATTGTCGACTTGATTCATGATGACTGCTAACTTGCTAGCCAAGATTTTGAAAGTTTTATGTTGACATGATCAGCATAGGTAGATATAACATGATTTGACGTCATTTTATCTGTGGCCAATGACCTTGAGCCTTCTTGGATGGGGACTTCTAATGTATGGCAGCACTCAAAGGGCTTGAATTGTTGAGCTCCACCCTTAGATTTTGCTGTGACGTAGTGTCCCCATGAGTGACAGAACACTGAGCCAAACATAGCGCAACTAGAGAACATTACCAACCCCTAGGCTCCGTATTTTCCGCTGGCTGCCCCACCACCACAGAAAGCCCTGAGCTGGCTGCCCCACCACCACAGAAAGCCCTGAACTGGCTGCCCCACCACCACAGAAAGCCCTGAACTGGCTGCCCCACCACCACAGAAAGCACTGAACTAGGCTGAAACACCTGCATTTTGGAGCTTACTCTGCTTTATTAACTCAATGTTACAGTGAGGGAAAAAAGTATTTGATCCCCTGCTGATTTTGTACCACTGACAAAGACATGGGGTTTGCCACCAAGTACTAAGTCATGTTTGCAGAGGGGTCAAATACTTATTTCCCTCATTAAAATGCAAATACTTTTATAACATTTTTGACATGCGTTTTTCTGGATTTTGTTGTTGTTATTCTGTCTCTCACTGTTCAAATAAACCTACCATTAAAATTATAGACTGATCATGTCTTTGTCAGTGGGCAAACGTACAAAATCAGCAGGGGATCAAATACTTTTTCCCTCACTGTATATATATATATTTTTTTTTAATTACATTGTTTGCAAACTGATATGTGACAGGTATTAATGCCAAAAAAACAGGCACACAAAAAATATATATATATACAGTACCAGTCAAAAGTTTGGACACATCTCCTCATTCCAGGGTTTTTCTTTATTTTTACTATTTTCTACATTGTAGAATAATAGTGAAGACATCAAAACTATGAAATAACACATATGGAATCATGTAGTAACCAAAAAAGTGTTAAACAAATCAAAATATATTTTATATTTGAGATTCTTCAAAGTAGCCACCGTTTGCCTTGATGACGGCTTTGCACACTCTTGGCATTCTCTCTACCAGCTTCATGAGCAATGCTTTTCCAATGTCTTGAAGGAGTTCCCACATATGCTGAGCACTTGTTGGCTGCTTTTCCTTCACTCTGCGGTCCAACTCATCCCAAACCATCTCAATTGGGTTGAGGTCAGGTGATTGTGGAGGCCAGGTCATCTGATGCAGCACTCCATCACTCTCCTTGGTCAAATAGCCCTTACACAGCCTGGAGGTGTGTTGGGTCATTGTCCTGTTGAAAAACAAATGATAGTCCCACTAAGCCCAAACCATATGGGATGGCGTATCGCTGCAGAATGCTGTGGTAGCCATGCTGTTTACGTGTGCCTTGAATTCTAAATAAATCACTGACAGTGTCACCAGCATAGCACCCCCACACCATCACACCTCCTCCTCCATGCTTCACGGTGGGAACCACAAATGCGGAGATCATCCGTTCACCTACTCTTCGTCTCACAAAGACACGGCGGTTGGAACCAAAAATCTCAAATTTGGACTCCTCAGACCAAAGGACAGATTTCCACCGGTCTAATGTCCATTGCTCGTGTTTCTTGGTCCAAACAAGTCTCTTCTTATTATTGGTGTCCTTTAGTAGTGGTTTATTTGCAGCAATTCGACCATTAAAGCCTGATTCACGCAGTCTCCTCTGAATAGTTGATGTTGAACTCTGTGAAGCATTTATTTGGGCTGCAATCTGAGGTGCAGTTAACTCTAATGAACTTATCCTCTGCAGCAGAGGTAACTCTGGGTCTTCCTTTCCTGTGGCGGTCCTCATGAGAGCCAGTTTCATCATAGTGCTTGATGGTTTTTGCGACTGCACTTGAAGAAACTTTCAAAGTTCTTGAAATGTTCCGTATTGACTGACCTCCATGTCTTAAAGTAATGATGGACTGTTTCTCTTTGCTTATTTGAGCTGTTCTTGCCATAATATGGACTTGGTCTTTTACCAATTAGTGCTATCTTCTGTATACCACCCCTACAACACAACTGATTGGCTCAAACGCATTAAGAAGGAAATAAATTCCACAAATTAACTTTTAATAAGGCACACCTGTTAATTGAAATGCATTCCAGGTGACTACCTCATGAAGCTGGTTGAGAGAATGCCAAGAGTGTGCAAAGCTGTCATCAAGGCAAAGGGTGGCTACTTTGAAGAATCTCAAATATAAATATATATTTTGGTTTATTTATAACTTTTTTGGTTACTACATGATTCCTTATGTGTTATTTCCTAGTTTTGATGTCTTCACTATTATTCTACAATGTAGGTCAATTATCTTATTTTTCATTGTTAGTCACATACTGGGTGTAAGTACTCAAAGTGCGCTTGAAATCCCCCATGATGCATCAGTGGCGTTAAAAATGATGTCAGCTGCATTGACACTGTTTGCTCTTGGATGGATATAAACAACTGTTAGAAAAAGCTGAAGGAGGTAGAACGGGGAGGTAGAACGGGGAGGTAGAACGGGGGAGGTAGAATGGGGGAGGTAGAACGGGGGAGGTAGAACGGGGGCAGTGACACTGACAGTAGCTCAGCATATTGTTTTCCTGACAATCGTAGTTTTACAACATCTATCAAATATCAGAACATAGACTCCGCCTCTGTTGCTCCTTATGACTCTGGACATACATGGCAACACCTCCTCCATTTGCATTTCTGTCTTTCCTGTATATTCTATAACCATGTATAGCTACTACTGCGTCATCGTGATCTAAGTGTGTTTCAGAGATGGCCTGAATATGAATGTTTTCTGATGTTAATAAGTTGTCAATTTCATGAACCGTGTTTCTCAGGCTCTTTTTTCAGTTAGTTTTTATTGCTGTTCTGAGAGGCTGATCTGAGGTAGACATTTCAGTGACATTTACATTTGAGTCAATGGTACTGAGTGGACTGCTCACAGTGGCCTTCTTCCTAAGGCAGACAGTTTCAGTGCAAACATTGGAATTAAATCTATGTGCATATTATTATTTCAGACAATACCCTCGGAGCTAACAGTTAAAGGAACATAGATTAGGTTATTTACATTTACTGCACTTCTATTTCTCTGGGATATAATTTGATTTCCATGTCCTCTGTTGCTTATTATGACAGGGAGGACTGGAGTCTCTTAAGCAGTTCGCTATGTTGATGGAGATAATCCTGGCATGCCTGTGGGGTGTTGGTTGCTCCCACAGGAAGTCACAATTGTCACAAAAGGAGACATTCCTTCTTCGCAGAGTTTCTTCATGAACTCGTTTAGGGCATCAAGGCGGCTGTAACGTTCCGAACCCCTTCTATAGCACGGCAGCTGGCCAGAGATGACTGTTCTCTTCCCTGTGCAAACATGGGTGTTCAAGAGAATGTTGTAGTCCTTCTTCAGTTTCTCAGATTGCCGAAAGCGAATGTTGTTACATCCAACGTGAGTGACGATGGTGCCAATATTAGAGTAGTTGGCTAGAACTGTAGGGCTGGAGGGAGTTGATGTCTCAGACACAGGCGCCTGGGTGACAGTGGACCTTGGTCGGCCCACAGGCCGTAGACAGGCCAAAATCTCTCACCATCGAGCTGCCCACAACAATCCTGGTCGTGATGGAATCTTATGGGGAAGGGGGAACAGAACGGGCCTGCCTCGGGAAGGGGGGAGGAGGTGTGCTTCGACTCATATCAGCCTGCCTCGGGGGGGAGGAGGTGTGCTTCGACTCATATCAGCCTGCCTCAGGGGGGAGGAGGTGTGCTTCGACTCATATCAGCCTGCCTCAGGGGGGAGGAGGTGTGCTTCGACTCATGTCAGCCTGCCTCAGGGGGGAGGAGGTGTGCTTCGACTCATATCAGCCTGCCTCGGGGGGGAGGAGGTGTGCTTCGACTCATATCAGCCTGCCTCAGGGGGGAGGAGGTGTGCTTCGACTCATATCAGCCTGACTCAGGGGGGAGGAGGTGTGCTTCGACTCATGTCAGCCTGCCTCAGGGGGGAGGAGGTGTGCTTCGACTCATGTCAGCCTGCCTCAGGGGGGAGGAGGTGTGCTTCGACTCATATCAGCCTGACTCAGGGGGGAGGAGGTGTGCTTCGACTCATGTCAGCCTGCCTCAGGGGGGAGGAGGTGTGCTTCGACTCATATCAGCCTGCCTCAGGGGGGAGGAGGTGTGCTTCGACTCATGTCAGCCTGCCTCAGGGGGGAGGAGGTGTGCTTCGACTCATGTCAGCCTGCCTCGGGAAGGGGGGAGGAGGTGTGCTTCGACTCATGTCAGCCTGCCTCAGGGGGGAGGAGGTGTGCTTCGACTCATATCAGCCTGCCTCAGGGGGGAGGAGGTGTGCTTCGACTCATGTCAGCCTGACTCAACGGACATGTACCAGTAGCAGTGGATGGTGTCGGAATCCTCGGGGAGATGGAGGAGGGCCCAAGACCTTGTTTCCTTTGGTCAGCGACCGGCTGAGCTGTGGAGGGTGCCCCTGCATGGCTGCTAGCTGTTGGTGTACTCGCAGGATCAGAGCTGCCTCCAGCAGGGCAAAGCTGTTTAATAGCTGGATCTGATCTTCTAGGATATATGGAGGCCGACCAGACTGCCTCCCACCCGATCTCCTTCGCCTTGCAAGTGTCCAGTCTCCAACTGGCCGCGGAGTTGAGCTTACCATCTGTCCAGTGGATTGGAGCAGGTCAGTACCGCCCGACTCATCGACCTCTTGGCTGTAGGAGGCATTCAGAACTGAAATGATGTGTGCCTGGGCTGCATCAAAGTACTTAGAAAGCACATCTTGTTTTTCCCGCAGCTGAGCTAGCAGCCAGAGAATCTCTTCCCTAAGCTGCTTGATGATGCTACATTTGGAACAGACAAATCATTTATGTTCATTTATCACCCTATTTTCCTCCTCTTGCGTAGATATCATCTCGTACCTAACGCATTTGAGCCCAGACGTAGACACAAATACCACTGGTGTTTTGACTTTAGCACTGCTAGTGTTATCTTGCTCTGTTAGCATAATGGCTAACCGCTAACTATTGTGTTTTTTTAGCAGGAACCCGGGACACAAACTTGCGGTCCCAGTGGAAAAGCTAACAGCGTCGCGGAATCCTTAGCTATCAGAACTTCCAATGGTTAAAATGTTGTGAAAACTATTTCATAAAAACAACAGCCCGAGTGTAGACAGTACACTGAACTGTTGCGTGCTCTGATGACGTCTGTTGCGTGATGGTTAATTCAAAATGATAAATTATGGATTGAACTGACCAAAATGATTTAGGGCAAGGATTCATCCTTAACAAACATCTTGATTACTGTATTACTGCATGTCCTTGGCTGTAATGCATGTCCTTGGTTGTAATGCCTGTCCTTGGCTGTAATGCCTGTACTTGGTTGTAATGCCTGTCCTTGGTTGTAATGCCTGTCCTTGGTTGTAATGCCTGTCCTTGGCTGTAATGCATGTCCTTGGTTGTAATGCCTGTCCTTGGTTATAATGCCTGTCCTTGGCTGTAATGCCTGTCCTTGGCTGTAATGCATGTCCTTGGTTGTAATGCCTGTCCTTGGTTATAATGCCTGTCCTTGGTTGTAATGCCTGTCCTTGGCTGTAATGCCTGTCCTTGGCTGTAATGCCTGTCCTTGGTTGTAATGCCTGTCCTTGGTTGTAATGCCTGTCCTTGGTTGTAATGCCTGTCCTTGGTTGTAATGCCTGTCCTTGGTTGTAATGCCTGTCCTTGGTTGTAATGCCTGTCCTTGGTTGTAATGCATGTCCTTGGTTGTAACAAGTAATAAACCAAGCATGCAGTGCAGCGATAGGCTATTGTTGAACTGGACAATATACTATTGTGGGGGTAAATTATTTATCAGACAGATACAATATGAATAAAAACATACTGAATAAATGAAATACCACAATCTATCACAGAACATAACAAAACAATGGAGCAGCATTCGTTTCCTAACTAGCCAGTGGTAAATGAGCCACACAGTATGATCTAACAGGGTTCAAAGCAGATGCAGCCTCCAGATACATTAGACATTTACAGCAGTCAGTTCTTTATGAATGATGGAGTTCCAGATTCCTGTGGTGCTATGTCACACGGCTGTACGTTCATCTGCTGTCACCTCCACACCAAGCTGGACTGGGTTAGGGTTAGCCAGACCCAGCTCCATTCACAAGCTGCTCCCGAATGTACAACGTCAGGACATGGAAATCGATTCTATCGTTGTCCATGTGGGTTTTAATGACATTATGAAGGGCAGCTCTGAACAGGTGAAACTGGATTTTAAAGAGCTGATTGACTCTCTGCTAGACACTAACAAAAGACCATCATATCTGGCCCTGTGCCCTCTCTGAATCATGGCATCATATCTGGCCCTGTGCCCTCTCTGAATCATGGCATCATATCTGGCCCTGTGCCCTCTCTGAATCATGGCATCATATCTGGCCCTGTGCCCTCTCTGAATCATGGCATCATATCTGGCCCTGTGCCCTCTCTGAATCATGGCATCATATCTGGCCCTGTGCCCTCTCTGAATCATGGCATTGAATGCTTTAGCAGGATTCTTGCTCTTCACAACTGGCTATGTGATTATTGCAGCTCAATGGGTGTAATTTTTGTTGACAATTTCGATACCTTTTGGAACAAAACACGTTTTATAAGGAGGATGGGATCCACCCAAATCATTTGGGTTCCTGGATCCTTTCACAGCATTATAAGGCTGCATTGAGAGAATGACTTAGCAATGACCCAAGTCCAGCTCAGCTAATCCCTACCATTGTGACGCAGAGTTGTCAAAATGCTTCAGCAAATGTCAAATCAAATCAAATCAAATTTTATTGGTCACATGCGCCGAATACAACAGGTGCAGACATTACAGTGAAATGCTTACTTACAGCCCTTAACCAACAGTGCATTTATTTTAAACAAAAAAAAGTAAGAATAAAACAACAACAAAAAAAGTGTTGAGAAAAAAAGAGCAGAAGTAAAAATAAAGTGACAGTAGGGAGGCTATATATACACAATAGAATAAAGTGACAGTAGGGAGGCTATATATACAGGGGGGTACCGTTGCATAGTCAATGTGCGGGGGCACCGGCTAGTTGAGGTAGTTGAGGTAATATGTACATGTGGGTAGAGTTAAAGTGACTATGCATAAATACTTAACAGAGTAGCAGCAGCGTAAAAAGTATGGGGTGGGGGGGCAGTGCAAATAGTCCGGGTAGCCATGATTAGCTGTTCAGGAGTCTTATGGCTTGGGGGTAGAAGCTGTTGAGAAGTCTTTTGGACCTAGACTTGGCACTCCGGTACCGCTTGCCGTGCGGTAGCAGAGAGAACAGTCTATGACTAGGGTGACTGGAGTCTTTGACAATTTTGAGGGCCTTCCTCTGACACCGCCTGGTATAGAGGTCCTGGATGGCAGGGAGCTTTGCCCCTGTGATGTACTGGGCCGTACGCACTACCCTCTGTAGTGCCTTGCGGTCAGAGGCCAAGCAGTTGCCATACCAGGCGGTGATGCAACCAGTCAGGATGCTCTCGATGGTGCAGCTGTAGAATTTTTTGAGGATCTGAGGACCCATGCCAAATCTTTTTAGTCTCCTGAGGGGGAATAGGCTTTGTCGTGCCCTCTTCACGACTGTCTTGGTGTGTTTGGACCATGATAGTTCGTTGGTGATGTGGACACCAAGGAACTTGAAGCTCTCAACCTGTTCCACTACAGCCCCGTCGATGAGAATGGGGGCGTGCTCAGTCCTCTTTTTTTTCCTGTAGTCCACAATCATCTCCTTTGTCTTGGTCACGTTGAGGGAGAGGTTGTTGTCCTGGCACCACACGGCCAGATCTCTGACCTCCTCCCTATAGGCTGTCTCATCGTTGTCGGTGATCAGGCCTACCACTGTTGTGTCGTCGGCAAACTTAATGATGGTGTTGGAGTCGTGCCTGGCCATGCAGTCATGGGTGAACAGAGAGTACAGGAGGGGACTGAGCACGCACCCCTGAGGGGCCCCCGTGTTGAGGATCAGTGTGGCAGATGTGTTGTTACCTACCCTTACCACCTGGGGGCGGCCCGTCAGGAAGTCCAGGATCCAGTTGCAGAGGGAGGTGTTTAGTCCCAGGATCCTTAGCTTAGTGATGAGCTTTGAGGGCACTATGGTGTTGAATGCTGAGCTGTAGTCAATGAATAGCATTCTCACGTAGGTGTTCCTCTTGTCCAGGTGGGAAAGGGCAGTGTGGAGTGCGATAGAGATTGCATCATCTGTGGATCTGTTGGGGCGGTATGCAAATTGGAGTGGGTCTAGGGTTTCTGGGATTATGCTGTTGATGTGAGCCATGACCAGTCTTTCAAAGCACTTCATGGCTACAGACGTCAGTGCCACGGGTCGGTAGTCATTTAGGCAGGTTATCTTAGAGTTCTTGGGCACGGGGACTATGGTGGTCTGCTTGAAACATGTTGGTATTACAGACTCAGTCAGGGACATGTTGAAAATGTCAGTGAAGACACTTGCCAGTTGGTCAGCACATGCTCGGAGTACACGTCCTGGTAATCCGTCTGGCCCTGCGGCCTTGTGAATGTTGACCTGCTTAAAAGTCTTACTCACATCGGCTACGGAGAGCGTGATCACATAGTCGTCCGGAACAGCTGGTGCTCTCATGCATGCTTCAGTGTTGCTTGCCTCGAAGCGAGCATAGAAGTGGTTTAGCTCGTCTGGTAGGCTTGTGTCACTGGGCAGCTCGCGGCTGTGCTTCCCTTTGTAGTCTGTAATAGTTTTCAAGCCCTGCCACATCCGACGAGCGTCAGAGCCAGTGTAGTATGATTCAATCTTAGACCTGTATTGACTCTTTGCCTGTTTGATGGTTCGTCGGAGGTCATAGCGGGATTTCTTATAAGCGTCCGGGTTAGAGTCCCGTTCCTTGAAAGCGGCAGCTCTACCCTTTAGCTCAGTGCGGATGTTTCCTGTAATCCATGGCTTCTGGTTGGGGTATGTACGTACGGTCACTGTGGGGACGACATCATCGATGCACTTATTGATGAAGCCAGTGACTGATGTGGTGTACTCCTCAATGCTGTCTGAAGAATCCCGGAACATGTTCCAGTCTGTGCTAGCAAAACAGTCCTGTAGCTTAGCATCTGCGTCATCTGACCACTTTTTTATTAGCCGAATCACTGGTGCTTCCTGCTTCAGTTTTTGCTTATAAGCAGGAATCAGGAGGATAGAGTTATGGTCAGATTTGCCAAATGGAGGGCGAGGGAGAGCTTTGTATGCGTCTCTGTGTGTGGAGTAAAGGTGGTCTAGAGTTTTTTCCCCTCTGGTTGCACATTTAACATGCTGGTAGAAATTAGGTAGAACGGATTTAAGTTTCCCTGCATTAAAGTCCCCTGCTACTAGGAGCGCTGCATCTGGATGAGCGTTTTCCTGTTGATTAATGGCCTTGTACAACTCATTCAGTGCAATCTTAATGCCAGCATTGGTTTGTGGTGGTAAATAGACAGCTATGAAAAATATAGATGAAAACTCTCTTGGTAAATAGTGTGGTCTGCAGCTTATCATAAGATACTCTACCTCAGGCGAGCAAAACCTTGAGACTTCCTTAGTATTTGATTTGGTGCACCAGCTGTTGTTTACAAATATACAGAGACCGCCACCCCTCGTCTTACCCGAGTCTGCCGTTCTGTCCTGCCGATGTAGCGTATAGCCTGCTAGCTGAATGTTATCATTGTCGTCGTTCAGCCACGACTCCGTGAAACATAAGATATTACAGTTTTTAATGTCCCGTTGGTAGGATAACCGTAATCTTAAATCGTCCATTTTATTCTCCAAAGCTTGAACGTTGGCTAATAGGATTGATGGGAGAGGCAGTTTACTCGTTCGCCGTCGGATCCTTACAAGGCACCCCGACCTACGTCCACGATATCTCCGTCTCTTCCTCACGCGAATGACGGGGATCTGGGCCTTGTCGGGAGTCTGTAGAATATCCTTCGCGAACGCCTCGTTGAAGAAAAAGTGTTCGTCCAACGCGAGGTGAGTAATCGCTGTCCTGATATCCAGAAGCTCTCTTTGGTTATAAGAGACGATGGCAGAAACATTATGTACAAAATAAATTACAAATAACGCGGAAAAACACACATAATAGTACAATTGGTTAGAGGGCTGTAAAACGGCAGCCATCTTCTTCCGGCGCTGTTCTTGATACAAGGTCAGTTTTGCATTTCACCTCCTGATGATTATTTACATTTTAGTCATTTTAGCAGACGCTCTTATCCAGAGCGACTTACAGTAATGTACATTATATCAGGGGCGTTGGTAGACACATTTTTACATTACATTACAGTTAGTGAGTGCATACATTATTTTTCATACCCCCCGTGGGAATCGAACCCACAACCCTGGCGTTACAAACGCCATGCTCTACCAGCTGAGCTACATCCCTGCCGGCCATTCCCTCCCCTGCCTCTGCTGATTCTGCAGCTGTTGTGTGCAGTGATCATGTGTCTAGGAACCAGATTTATACTGTTAGCACTGAGCCGGTGTGCCCAAGGAGGAAGTCCACTGTGTGCAGCTCACCCTGCACTAACATAAAGAACATGAGCACATCTACTGCTGCTAAGCTTCCCAGTAAAGCAATAAAAACAAGTAATCATCCCAGAAGAAAAGTGATCAAAATAGCCCACGTTAACATATGTAGCTTAAGAAACAAGTTTCATGAAATCAATCATTTGCTAGTAACAGATGACATTCATATTCTGAGAATCTCTGAAACTCACTTAGATAATACCTTTGATGATACAGTGGTAGCAATACAAGGTTATAACATTTACAGAAAATGTAGAAATGCCAACGGGGGCGGTGTTGCAGTCTAAATTCAGAACCACATTCCTGTAAAGCTTAGAGACGATCTCATGTTAAATACTGTTGAAGTAATATGGCCACAGGTTCATCTGCCTCACCTAAAACCCATTCTGGTGGGAAGCTGCTATAGACCACCAAGTGCTAACAGTCAGTATCTGGATAACATGTGTGAAATGCTTGATAATATATGTGATATCAACAGAGAGAGGTATACTTTCTGGGTGATTTAAATATTGACTGGCTTTCATCAAGCTGCCCACTCAAGAGAAAGCTTCAAACTGTAACTAGTGCCTGCAACATGGTTCAGGTTATCAATCAACCTACCAGGGTATTTACAAACAGCACAGGAATTAAATCATCAACATGTATTGATCATAACTTTACTAATGCTGCAGAGATTTGTTTGAAAGCAGTATCCAGATCCATCGGATGTAGTGATCACAATATAGTAGCCATATCTAGGAAAACCAAAGTTCCAAAGGCTGGGCCTAATGTTGTGTAAAAGAGGTCATACAATAAGTTTTGTAGTGATTCCTATGTTTTTGATGTAAAGAATATATGTTGGTCCGTGGTGTGTAATGAGAAGCAACCAGATGCTGCACTTGACACGTTTATGAAATTACTTATTCCAGTTACTAATAAGCACCCATTAAGAAAATGACTGTAAAAACTGTTAAATCCCCGTGGATTGATGAGGAATTGAAAATTGTATGGTTGAGAGGGATGAGGCAAAAGGAATGGCAAATAAGTCTGGCTGCACAACCGATTGGCAAACATATTGCAAATTAAGAAATAATGTGACTAAACTGAATAAAAAGAAGAAGAAACAACTATGAAACAAAGATAAATGACACAAAGAATGATAGTAAAAAGCTTTGGAGCACTTTAAATGACATTTTGGGAAAAAAGGCAAACTCAGCTCCAACATTCATTGAATCAGATGGCTCATTCATCACAAAACCAACTGATATTGCCAACTACTTAAATATTTTTTTCATTGGCAAGATTAGCAAATTTAGGCATGACATGCCAGCAACAATTTCTGACACCACGCATCCAAGTATATCTGACCAAATTATGAAAGACAAGCATTGTAATTTTGAATTCCGTAAAGTCAGTGTGGAAGAGGTGAAATAATTATTGTCTATTAACAATGACAAGCCACTGGGGTCTGACAACTTGGATGGAAAATTGCTGAGGATAATAACGGACGATATTGCCACTCCTATTTGCCATATTTTCAATGTATGCCTACTAGAAAGTGTGTGCCCTCAGACCTGGAGGGAAGCAAAAGTCATTCCGCTAACTAAGAATAGGAACACAGAGGGTGTTCTTTAATGCAAGTGTCACGATGTCCACCGAGGCTGCCCCTCCTCCATGTTGGGGCAGGCTTTGGCGTTCGTTGTCACCGGAGTACTAGCTACTGCCGATCTCATTCTCATCACTCATTGAGTAAAGCCAGTGTGTTAATGTATGCGGATGACTCAACACTATACACGTCAGCTACCACAGCGACTGAAATGACTGCAACACTTAACAAAGAGTTGCAGTTAGTTTCGGAATGGGTGGCAAGGAATAAGTTAGTCCTGAATATTTCCAAAACTAAAAGCATTGTATTTGGGTCAAATCATTCACTAAACCCTAAACCTCAACTTAATCTCGTAATGAATAATGTGGAAATTGAGCAAGTTGAGGAGACTAAACTGCTTGGAGTAACCCTGGATTGTAGACTGTCATGGTCAAAGCATATTGATACAACAATAAGCATGTCCATAATTAAGCACTGCTCTACCTTCTTAACAACACTATCAAGGCAGGTCCTACAGGCCCTAGTTTTGTCGCACCTGGACTACTGTTCAGTAGTGTGGTCAGGTGCCACAAAGAGGGACTTGGGAAAATTGCAGTTGGCTCAGAACAGGGCAGCACGGCTGGCCCTTAAAAGTACACAGAGAGCTTACATTAATGACATGCATGTCAATCTCTCATTGCTCAAAGTGGAGGAGAGATTGACTTCATCACTACTTGTTTTTGTAAGAAGTGTTGACATGCTGAATGCACCAAGGTGTCTGTTTAAACTACTAGCACACAGTTCGGACACCCATGCATACCCCACAAGACATGCCACCAGAGGTCTCTTCACAATCCCCAAGTCCAGAACAGACTATGGGAGGCGCACAGTACTACATAGAGCCATTACTACATGGAACTCTATTCCACATCAGGTAACTGATGCAAGCAGTAGAATCAGATTTTAAAAAACAGGTAAAAATACACCTTATGGAACAACGGGGACTGTGAAGAGACACACACAAAGGTACAGACACATGCATAGGCACACATTGTGATATTGTTGTATGGTGGTATTATACATTTTGTATTGTAGATAGGTAGTGGTGTAATAATGTCATATGATGTACTGTTTTATATGTTGTTTTATGTTTGATCTACGTGCTTTAATATGTTTGGACCCCAGGAAGAGCAGCTGGGGATCCCTAATAAATACAAATTCAAATACACCAGGTTGACCAGTCCAGAGCCCAGACCCACCCGGCTCCATTCACACCAGGCTGAATGAGTGTTTAGCTGACTGGGATAGAAGCGGTGACAGCCTAAGCTCTTCCTGTGTAATAGCTAATGTCCACAGCAGAACTGCAACCACTGCAAAGCCCGGCTGTGACAAAGGAGAGGAGAGAGATGCTTTCTGTATGGCGTCATCCTGGAGTACTGGTGGTGCCAAGAAGAGACAACTTGACCAGACAAAAGCTTGTCATCTTTGGTGCTAGAGCCCAAACCCCGACCACTGTGGTAATGTCATTTAGTGGGAGAGGGCACTGCAATGTACATTATAAAGTATATTTCAATAGCAATTCCAAAACGTACAACTAAAACAATGAAACTGTCCATTAACGAGTGTTTAATCTGGTTCCTTCTGAAGGTTTGGTCACACTGCTGGCAGTCAGCCTTTCTCCCTAACCCTAACCCCCTGTTTGCAGAGGTACTTATCAGTCAGCCCTCATGCATCACTCAGCATCTCCCCCTAACCCAAACCCTCTCCAGGTCTCTCTTCCACTAACACCTTCCTGGTCCCTCTCCCCCTAACCCTAACCTTCTCCTGGTCGCTCTTCCCCTAACCCTAACCCTCTCCTGGTCCCTCTCCCCCTAACCCTAACCCTAACCTTCTCCCTCTCCCCCTAACCCTAACCCTCTCCCTCTCCCCCTAACCCTAACCCTCTCCTGGTCCCTCTCCCCCTAACCCTAACCCTCTCCCTCTCCCCCTAACCCTAACCTTCTCCTGGTCCCTCTCCCCCTAACCTTAACCCTCTCCCTCTCCCCCTAACCTTAACCCTCTCCCTCTCCCCCTAACCCTAACCCTCTCCTGGTCCCTCTCCCCCTAACCCTAACCCTCTCCCTCTCCCCCTAACCCTAACCCTAACCTTCTCCCTCTCCCCCTAACCTTAACCCTCTCCCTCTCCCCCTAACCCTAACCCTCTCCTGGTCCCTCTCCCCCTAACCCTAACCCTCTCCCTCTCCCCCTAACCCTAACCTTCTCCTGGTCCCTCTCCCCCTAACCTTAACCCTCTCCCTCTCCCCCTAACCTTAACCCTCTCCCTCTCCCCCTAACCCTAACCCTCTCCTGGTCCCTCTCCCCCTAACCCTAACCCTCTCCCTCTCCCCCTAACCCTAACCTTCTCCTGGTCCCTCTCCCCCTAACCCTAACCTTCTCCCTCTCCCCCTAACCCTAACCCTCTCCTGGTCCCTCTCCCCCTAACCCTAACCCTCTCCCTCTCCCCCTAACCTTAACCCTCTCCCTCTCCCCCTAACCCTAACCCTCTCCTGGTCCCTCTCCCCCTAACCCTAACCCTCTCCCTCTCCCCCTAACCCTAACCTTCTCCTGGTCCCTCTCCCCCTAACCCTAACCCTCTCCCTCTCCCCCTAACCCTAACCCTAACCTTCTCCCTCTCCCCCTAACCTTAACCCTCTCCCTCTCCCCCTAACCCTAACCCTCTCCTGGTCCCTCTCCCCCTAACCTTAACCCTCTCCCTCTCCCCCTAACCCTAACCCTCTCCTGGTCCCTCTCCCTCTAACCCTAACCCTCTCCTGGTCCCTCTCCCCCTAACCCTAACCCTCTCCTGGTCCCCCTCCCTCTTCCCCTAACCCTCTCCCTCCCCCTAACCCTAACCCTCTCCCTCCCACTAACCCTAACCCCCTCCTCGTCCCTCTTCTCTTAACCCTAACTCCCACCTGGTCCCTCTCCCCCTAACCCCCTCCTGGTCCCTCTCCCCCTGACTCTAAATCTCTCTTCCTGTAGTATCGCCCTCTGTCCCATTCTACTGTAATGCCATGTTTATGATATTAACTTGACAGGAAGCTATGGAGTTTGACTATCAGCTAGACAAATCACTTTATAATAATATAATAACTTATAATACTACCATGTCTCAAGGCAGAACATTATAATAACTGGCAAGATGGCAATTACCTCAAACTGGTGTATATTTAGGGGAGACACATATAGTTTCCTCATCACGTGCTCCTGCCAACCAAACTGAGTTATGTGGTATTTATAGTTCAATGAAATACAACTCCCTGTCTGTTGTCTGTCAGTCTGTCAGTCTTTCAGTCTGTCAGTCTGTCTAACGCTTACCCTGTCTGTCTGTCTGTCTGTCTGTCTGTCTGTCTGTCTGTCTGTCTGTCTGTCTGTCTGTCTGTCTGTCTGTCTGTCTGTCTGTCTGTCTGTCTAACCCTAACTCAGGCTGTATCTGTCTGTTTAACCCTAACCCTAGTGAGAGCAGTACTACTGTATGTATTAGATAAATCTGTGAGAGCTCAGTACTATGTATTAGATACATCAGAGATAAATACTATGTATTAGATACATCAGAGATAAATACTATGTATTAGATACGTCAGAGATAAATACTATGTATTAGATACGTCAGAGATAAATACTATGTATTAGATACGTCAGAGATAAATACTATGTATTAGATACGTCAGAGATAAATACTATGTATTAGATACGTCAGAGATAAATACTATGTATTAGATACGTCAGAGATAAATACTATGTATTAGATACGTCAGAGATAAATACTATGTATTAGATACGTCAGAGATAAATACTATGTATTAGATACGTCAGAGCTCAGTACTATGTATTAGATACATCAGAGATAAATACTATGTATTAGATACGTCAGAGCTCAGTACTATGTATTAGATACATCAGAGATAAATACTATGTATTAGATACGTCAGAGCTCAGTACTATGTATTAGATACATCAGAGAACAGTACTACAGTGCTTTTGGAAAGTATTCAGACCCCTTGACTTTTTCCACATTTTGTTACGCTACAGCCTTATTCTAAAATGGATTTAATTGTTTTTTCCCCTCATCAATCTACACACAATACCCCATAATGACAAAGCAAAAACATTTTTTTTTAATGTTGGCAAAAAAAAAAAAAAAAAAAACTGAAATATCATGTTTACATAAGTATTCAGACCCTTTACTCAGTACCTTGTTGAAGCACCTTCGGCAGCGATTACAGCCTCGAGTCTTCTTGGGTATGACGCTACAAGCTTGGCACACCTGTATTTGGGGAGTTTCTCCCATTCTTCTCTGCAGAGTCGCTGCACAGCTATTTTACATTTACATTTTAGTCATTTAGCAGATGCTCTTATCCAGAGCGACTTACAGTTAGTGCATTCATTATCTTTTAATTTTTTTATACTGGCCCCCCGTGGGTATCGAACCCACAACCCTGGCGTTGCAAACGTCATGCTCTACCAACTGAGCTACATCCCTAAGGAAAGGTATGTGGAGAGGAGTCACTTCCACTGGGTTAGAAGTTAGCAGAGCTAAACTAAGGACTGGGTTGTGGAGAGGAGTCACCTCCACTGGGTTAGAAGTTAGCAGAGCTAAACTAAGGACTGGGTTGTGGAGAGGAGTCAACTCCACTGGGTTAGAAGTTAGCAGAGCTAAACTAAGGACTGGGTTGTGGAGAGGAGTCATCTCCACTGGGTTAGAAGTTAGCAGAGCTAAACTAAGGACTTATTTGTGGAGAGGAGTCATCTCCACTGGGTTAGAAGTTAGCAGAGCTAAACTAACGAAAGGGATGTGGAGAGGAGTCATTTCCACTGGGTTA
This sequence comes from Coregonus ussuriensis, assembly GCA_031479575.1. Lineage (NCBI taxonomy): Eukaryota > Metazoa > Chordata > Actinopteri > Salmoniformes > Salmonidae > Coregonus > Coregonus ussuriensis. The sequence goes on along the minus strand of CM062483.1, from coordinate 64,516,198 downwards.
GAAGTTAGCAGAGCTAAACTAAGGTCCAGAAGCCACTCCTGCGTTGTCTTGGCTGTGTTCTTAGGGTCGTTGTCCTGTTGGAAGGTGAACCTTCGCCCCAGTCTGAGGTCCTGAGCGCTCTGGAGCAGGTTTTCATCAAGGTTCTCTCTGTACTTTGCTCTGTTCATCTTTCCCTCGATCCTGACTAGTCTCCCAGTCCCTGCCGCTGAAAAACATCCCCACAGCATGATGCTGCCACCACCATGCTTCACCGTAGGGATGGTGCCAGGTTTCCTCCAAACGTGACACTTGGCATTCCGGCCAAAGAGTTCAATCTTTCATCAGACCAGAGAATCTTGTTTCTCATGGTCTCAAATTCCTTTAGGTACCTTTTGGCACACTCGAAGCGGGCTGTCATGTGCCTAATACTATGTATTAGATACGTCTGCGAGCAAGAGCGCGCTTTCTTTATTTTGACTTTTTATCTTTCTAGAAACGTTTTAAATTAACCTCATGGATTTTAACTGGGGACTCAGATAGAACTGGACAAAGGGAATCCTCCATACACCATTTTTGAGTCTTTTTGGGACCAAAGAAATTGATGCCAAAAGTGGACAATCTACAGCAGAAGTATGGGACTATAACTTTCAAGAGGAGAAAATGGTGTATTCCCCTTGGAGAATCCAAAGAGTGTGAAGAAAACATTGATTTGAGAATAACAATCTCAATCTGAAGCTCTAAAGAAAAAGGGGAAATCTTCTCAGAATCAGCAACACCATTCCTCCTCCTGCCCTACCTATTGTCTCTGTAGGAATATTAGTTGGCATCCAATTGGAGAACACACTCTTTTATAGATCCAAGTCTGACAAAATATTGTTTGGGCCTTCCTGTGAGGACTTGCATAAGGCCTCCATTGAGTTTCCATGTGGCAATACCGATAAATGCCCAACAGATGAGAGCAGAGACCTGCTGTTGGATCTATCCTCTTGGATCTATCCTCTTGGATCTATCCTGTTGGATCTATCCTCTTGGATCTATCCTCTTGGATCTATCCTCTTGGATCTATCCTGTTGGATCTATCCTCTTGGATCTATCCTCTTGGATCTATCCTGTTGGATCTATCCTCTTGGATCTATCCTCTTGGATCTATCCTCTTGGATCTATCCTGTTGGATCTATCCTCTTGGATCTATCCTCTTGGATCTATCCTGTTGGATCTATCCTCTTGGATCTATCCTCTTGGATCTATCCTGTTGGATCTATCCTCTTGGATCTATCCTGTTGGATCTATCCTCTTGGATCTATTGGATCTATCCTCTTGGATCTATCCTCTTGGATCTATCCTCTTGGATCTATCCTCTTGGATCTATCCTCTTGGATCTATCCTGTTGGATCTATCCTCTTGGATCTATCCTCTTGGATCTATCCTCTTGGATCTATCCTCTTGGATCTATCCTCTTGGATCTATCCTCTTGGATCTATCCTGTTGGATCTATCCTCTTGGATCTATCCTCTTGGATCTATCCTCTTGGATCTATCCTCTTGGATCTATCCTCTTGGATCTATTGGATCTATCCTCTTGGATCTATTGGATCTATCCTCTTGGATCTATCCTCTTGGATCTATCCTCTTGGATCTATCCTCTTGGATCTATCCTCTTGGATCTATCCTGTTGGATCTATCCTCTTGGATCTATCCTCTTGGATCTATCCTCTTGGATCTATCCTCTTGGATCTATTGGATCTATCCTCTTGGATCTATTGGATCTATCCTCTTGGATCTATCCTCTTGGATCTATCCTCTTGGATCTATCCTCTTGGATCTATTGGATCTATCCTCTTGGATCTATCCTCTTGGATCTATCCTCTTGGATCTATCCTCTTGGATCTATCCTCTTGGATCTATCCTCTTGGATCTATTGGATCTATCCTCTTGGATCTATCCTCTTGGATCTATCCTCTTGGATCTATCCTCTTGGATCTATCCTCTTGGATCTATCCTCTTGGATCTATCCTCTTGGATCTATCCTCTTGGATCTATTGGATCTATCCTCTTGGATCTATCCTCTTGGATCTATCCTCTTGGATCTATCCTCTTGGATCTATCCTCTTGGATCTATCCTCTTGGATCTATCCTGTTGGATCTATTGGATCTATCCTCTTGGATCTATCCTGTTGGATCTATCCTCTTGGATCTATTGGATCTATCCTCTTGGATCTATCCTCTTGGATCTATCCTCTTGGATCTATCCTGTTGGATCTATCCTCTTGGATCTATCCTGTTGGATCTATCCTCTTGGATCTATCCTGTTGGATCTATCCTCTTGGATCTATCCTGTTGGATCTATCCTCTTGGATCTATTGGATCTATCCTCTTGGATCTATCCTCTTGGATCTATCCTGTTGGATCTATCCTCTTGGATCTATCCTGTTGGATCTATCCTCTTGGATCTATGCTCTTGGATCTATCCTCTTGGATCTATCCTGTTGGATCTATCCTCTTGGATCTATGCTCTTGGATCTATCCTCTTGGATCTATCCTGTTGGATCTATCCTCTTGGATCTATCCTGTCTAAGTGAGTGGAGTATTTCACTTGGTTATAACCTTAGGTTTATTTATTTAGTTTGACCTTTTTCTATTTTGTGTTTTTTGTACACCCTTACCTTACCCCAATTTATCCCTTATGGAATGAATTTGATTTGAATTAAGTATTAGTATTTGTATTAATGTTAAGAGATTTGGAATCTGTTTAATAATTTTTCTGCCTCTGTGTCATCCAGCTACCAGTTTAGTGACCTTATTCCACCAATATGTCGGTTCCACTGCCCAACCGATTTGAGGTCTTGACCAGCGTCCTATTGGGTGAGTGTATTGATGATTCCCCCCTACCAGACCAGAGTAGACAGACTGCGCTTAGAACTACTGTTTCACCAGACCCCCTGTTGACTAACAAGTACGTTAAGATATTGCAAGCAAGACATCATTCTGAGATACTTCCAAACTCCAGATCGACCAATTTCTGCCCTCTTGAGATGACAAGACAGGTGAACAAACTCAAGGCTTTTGTTAAGCCTTCAACTCCGAGTCCCAATGGATGGACATTGTCCTGTCTATTCTAATAGAACATTATGATGCAGTGATACAGCCCAATGGATGGACATTGTCCTGTCTATTCCAGTAGAACATTATGATGCAGTGATACAGCCCAATGGATGGACATTGTCCCGTCTATTCCAGTAGAACATTATGATGCAGTGATACAGCCCAATGGATGGACATTGTCCTGTCTATTCTAATAGAACATTATGATGCAGTGATACAGCCCAATGGATGGACATTGTCCCGTCTATTCCAGTAGAACATTATGATGCAGTGATACAGCCCAATGGATGGACATTGTCCTGTCTATTCTAATAGAACATTATGATGCAGTGATAGCCACAGGATTGGAGGAGTTGCAGGGCTTTGATTTGGAGGTTTTTAACAGAGCTGGAGTAAAGCTAGATGTAAACGTTAGTTTACTGCTTCTTCTGCAGAAACCCTAAAGTTAATGGTAGAGGGAGAAGACTCAGCTCCAACCATTCAGACCTCTGAGGCCCTGTCTTCTGAATCCTTTCCACCATTGGCTGGCCCTTCTCAACAGGGAGCGTTAGACTCATATGCTAAGGGATCAGCAAACCAACCACCAATTGAGGTAACCCGAGACAAGGGGAGACTTAAACTAAGTACCACAAGGACATATTCTAGTCTTCAGGCCCCTAGCAACCAGAACCCCAACACCCTGCTACAGGGGAGAAAAACCAGGGAAACTCCAGTTAGGGCACAGTCTGATTCCAGTATTCATAGACCCTCCGATGGAATTCAGGTGGCAGTGCTGGTAGCGCCATCTACTCTCCACAGGGGGGAACAAACAACTGGGAATAGTAGTGAGCCCCCAAGCCCGAATAGTTGGTCTTCTGGGTTACTGGGTTAGACACTGTTAGTAACAGCCTCCCCTATTTTGAACCCCTCTAGTCCATCTACTCAGCAGGAAGAACCTGCTAACCCTAACCCTAGACCTAACCCTAACCCCTAACCCTAACCCTAACCCTAACCCCTAACCCTAGTAACAGCCTCCCCTATTTTGAATCCCTCTAGTCCATCTACTCAGCAGGAAGAACCTGCTAACCCTAACCCTAACCCTAAGCCTAACATATAACCCTAACCCTAACCCTAACCCCTAACCCTAACCCTAACCCCTCTAGTCCTTCTACTCAGCAGGAAGAACCTGCTAACCCTAACCCTAACCCCTAACCCTACCCCTAACCCTAACCCTAACCCTAACCCTATAAAGATAAAGAGACTGGTACTCAGGCTAGGTGGAATGTTAGCTACAGAGACTGGTACTCAGGCCTGGTGGAATGTTAGCTAAAGAGACTGGTACTCAGGCTAGGTGGAATGTTAGCAAAAGAGACTGGTACTCAGGCCTGGTGGAATGTTAGCTAAAGAGACTGGTACTCAGGCTAGGTGGAACGTTAGCTAAAGAGACTGGTACTCAGGCTAGGTGGAATGTTAGCTAAAGAGACTGGTACTCAGGCTAATAGGAGTGTTTGCTAAAGAGACTGGTACTCAGGCTAGGTGGAATGTTAGCTAAAGAGACTGGTACTCAGGTTAGGTGGAATGTTAGCTAAAGAGACTGGTACTCAGGCCTGGTGGAATGTTAGCTAAAGAGACTGGTACTCAGGCCTGGTGGAATGTTAGCTAAAGAGACTGGTACTCAGGCTAGGTGGAATGTTAGCTAAAGAGACTGGTACTCAGGCTAGGTGGAATGTTAGCTACAGAGACTGGTACTCAGGCCTGGTGGAATGTTAGCTACAGAGACTGGTACTCAGGCTAGGTGGAATGTTAGCTAAAGAGACTGGTACTCAGGCCTGGTGGAATGTTAGCTAAAGAGACTGGTACTCAGGCCTGGTGGAATGTTAGCTACAGAGACTGGTACTCAGGCCTGGTGGAATGTTAGCTAAAGAGACTGGTACTCAGGCCAGGTGGAATGTTAGCTAAAGAGACTGGTACTCAGGCCTGGTGGAATGTAAGATAAAGAGACTGGTACTCAGGGTAGGTGGAATGTTAGCTAAAGAGACTGGTACTCAGGCCTGGTGGAATGTTAGCTAAAGAGACTGGTACTCAGGCCTGGTGGAATGTTAGCTAAAGAGACTGGTACTCAGGCTAGGTGGAATGTTAGCTAAAGAGACTGGTACTCAGGCTAGGTGGAATGTTAGCTAAAGAGACTGGTACTCAGGCCTGGTGGAATGTTAGATAAAGAGACTGGTACTCAGGCTAGGTGGAATGTTAGCTAAAGAGACTGGTACTCAGGCCTGGTGGAATGTTAGCTAAAGAGACTGGTACTCAGGCTAGTTGGAATGGTAGCTGAAGAGACTGGTACTCAGGCCTGGTGGAATGTTAGCTAAAGAGACTGTTACTCAGGCTAGGTGGAATGTTAGCTAAAGAGACTGGTACTCAGGCCTGGTGAAATGTTAGCTAAAGAGACTGGTACTCAGGCTAGGTGGAATGTTAGATAAAGAGACTGGTACTCAGGTTAGGTGGAATGTTAGCTAAAGAGACTGGTACTCAGGCCTGGTGGAATGTTAGCTAATGAGACTGGTACTCAGGCCTGGTGGAATGTTAGCTAAAGAGACTGGTACTCAGGCCTGGTGGAATGTTAGCTAAAGAGACTGGTACTCAGGCCTGGTGGAATATTAGCTAAAGAGACTGGTACTCAGGCCTGGTGGAATGTTAGCTAAAGAGACTGGTACTCAGGCTAGGTGGAATGTTAGCTAAAGAGACTGGTACTCAGGCCTGGTGGAATGTTAGCTAAAGAGAATGGTACTCAGGCCTGGTGGAATGTTAGCTAAAGAGACTGGTACTCAGGCCTGGTGGAATGTTAGCTAAAGAGACTGATACTCAGGCCTGGTGGAATGTTAGCTAAAGAGACTGGTACTCAGGCTAGGTGGAATGTTAGCAAAAGAGACTGGTACTCAGGGCTGGTGGAATGTTAGCTAAAGAGACTGGTACTCAGGCTAGGTGGAATGTTAGCTAAAGAGACTGGTACTCAGGTTAGGTGGGATGTTAGCTAAAGAGACTGGTACTCAGGCCTGGTGGAATGTTAGCTAAAGAGACTGGTACTCAGGCTAGGTGGAATGTTTGCTAAAGAGACTGGTACTCAGGCTAGGTGGAATGTTAGCTAAAGAGACTGGTACTCAGGTTAGGTGGAATGTTAGCTAAAGAGACTGGTACTCAGGCCTGGTGGAATGTTAGCTAAAGAGACTGGTACTCAGGCTAGGTGGAATGTTAGCTAAAGAGACTGGTACTCAGGCTAGGTGGAATGTTAGCTACAGAGACTGGTACTCAGGCCTGGTGGAATGTTAGCTACAGAGACTGGTACTCAGGCTAGGTGGAATGTTAGCTAAAGAGACTGGTACTCAGGCCTGTTGGAATGTTAGTTAAAGAGACTGGTACTCAGGCCTGGTGGAATGTTATCTACAGAGACTGGTACTCAGGCCTGGTGGAATGTTAGCTAAAGAGACTGGTACTCAGGCCAGGTGGAATGTTAGCTAAAGAGACTGGTACTCAGGCCTGGTGGAATGTCAGATAAAGAGACTGGTACTCAGGTTAGGTGGAATGTTAGCTAAAGAGACTGGTACTCAGGCCTGATGGAATGTTAGCTAAAGAGACTGGTACTCAGTCCTGGTGGAATGTTAGCTAAAGAGACTGGTACTCAGGCTAGTTGGAATGTTAGCTAAAGAGACTGGTACTCAGGCCTGGTGGAATGTTAGATAAAGAGACTGGTACTCAGGCTAGGTGGAATGTTAGCTAAAGAGACTGGTACTCAGGCCTGGTGGAATGTTAGATAAAGAGACTGGTACTCAGGCTAGGTGGAATGTTAGCTAAAGAGACTGGTACTCAGGCCTGGTGAAATGTTAGCTAAAGAGACTGCTACTCAGGCTAGGTGGATTGTTAGCTAAAGAGACTGGTACTCAGGTAAGGTGGAATGTTAGCTAAAGAGACTGGTACTCAGGTTAGGTGGAATGTTAGATAAAGAGACTGGTACTCAGGCCTGGTGGAATGTTAGCTAAAGAGACTGGTACTCAGGCCTGGTGGAATGTTAGCTAAAGAGACTGGTACTCAGGCTAGGTGGAATGTTAGCTAAAGAGACTGGTACTCAGGCCTGGTGAAATGTTAGCTAAAGAGACTGGTACTCAGGCTAGGTGGAATGTTAGCTAAAGAGACTGGTACTCAGGCTAGGTGGAATGTTAGCTAAAGAGACTGGTACTCAGGCCTGGTGGAATGTTAGCTAAAGAGACTGGTACTCAGGCTAGGTGGAATGTTAGCTAAAGAGACTGGTACTCAGGCCTGGTGGAATGTTAGCTAAAGAGACTGGTACTCAGGCTAGGTGGAATGTTAGCTAAAGAGACTGGTACTCAGGCATGGTGGAATGTTAGCTAAATCAATCAATCAATCAATTTTATTTTATATAGCCCTTCTTACATCAGCTAATATCTCGAAGTGCTGTACTGAAACCCAGCCTAAAACCCCAAACAGCTAGTAATGCAGGTGTAGAAGCACGGTGGCTAGGAAAAACTCCCTAGAAAGGCGAAAACCTAGGAAGAAACCTAGAGAGGAACCAGGCTATGAGGGGTGGCCAGTCCTCTTCTGGCTGTGCCGGGTGAAGATTATAACAGAACCATGCCAAGATGTTCAAAAATGTTCATAAGTGACAAGCATGGTCAAATAATAATCAGGAATAAATCTCAGTTGGCTTTTCATAGCCGATCATTAAGAGTTGAAAACAGCAGGTCTGGGACAGGTAGGGGTTCCATAACCGCAGGCAGAACAGTTGAAACTGGAATAGCAGCAAGGCCAGGCGGACTGGGGACAGCAAGGAGTCACCACGGCCGGTAGTCCCGACGTATGGTCCTAGGGCTCAGGTCTCTCAGTTGGCTTTTCATAGCCGATCATTAAGAGTTGAAAACAGCAGGTCTGGGACAGGTAGGGGTTTCGTAACCGCAGGCAGAACAGTTGAAACTGGAATAGCAGCAAGGCCAGGCGGACTGGGGACAGCAAGGTGTCATCATGCCCGGTAGTCCTGACGTATGGTCCTAGGGCTCAGGTTCTCAGAGAGAAAGAGAGAACGAGAGAATTAGAGAGAGCATACTTAAATTCACACAGGACACTGGATAAGACAGGAGAAGTACTCCAGGTATAACCAACTAACCCCAGCCCCCCGACACATAAACTACTGCAGCATAAATACTGGAGGCTGAGACAGGAGCGGTCCGGAGACACTGTGGCCCCATCCGAAGAAACCCCCGGACAGGGCCAAACAGGAAGGATATAACCCCACCCACTCTGCCAAAGCACAGCCCCCGCACCACTAGAGGGATATCCTCAACCACCAACTTACAATCCTGAGACAAGGCCGAGTATAGCCCACAGAGGTCTCCACCACAGCACAAACCAAGGGGGGGCGCCAACCCAGACAGGAAGATCACGTCAGTAACTCAACCCACTCAAGTGACGCACCCCTCCCAGGGACGGCATGAAAGAGCACCAGCAAGCCAGTGACTCAGCCCCTGCAACAGGGTTAGAGGCAGAGAACCCCAGTGGAGAGGGGAACCGGCCCGGCAGAGACAGCAAGGGCTGTTCGTTGCTCCAGAGCCTTTCCGTTCACCTTCACACTCCTGGGCCAGACTACACTCAATCATATGACCTACTGAAGAGATAAGTCTTCAGTAAAGACTTAAAGGTTGAGACCGAGTCTGCGTCTCTCACATGGGTAGGCAGACTGTTCCATAAAAATGGAGATCTATAGGAGAAAGCCCTGCCTCCCGCTGTTTGCTTAGAAATTCTAGGGACAATTAGGAGGCCTGCGTCTTGTGACCGTAGCGTACGTATTGGTATGTACGGCAGGACCAACTCGGAAAGATAGGTAGGAGCAAGCCCATGTAACGCTTTATAGGTTAACAGTAAAACCTTGAAATCAGCCCTTGCCTTAACAGGAAGCCAGTGTAGGGAAGCTAGCACTGGAGTAATATGATCAAATTTCTTGGTTCTAGTCAGGATTCTAGCAGCCGTATTTAGCACTAACTGAAGTTTATTTAGTGCTTTATCCGGGTAGCCGGAAAATAGAGCATTGCAGTAGTCTAACCTAGAAGTAACAAATGCATGGATTAATTTTTCTGCATCATTTTTGGACAGAACATTTCTGATTTTTGCAATGTTACGTAGATGGAAAAAAGCTGTCCTTGAAACAGTCTTGATATGTTCGTCAAAAGAGAGATCAGGGTCAAGAGTAACGCCGAGGTCCTTCACAGTTTTATTTGAGACGACTTTACAACCATCAAGATGAATTGTCAGATTTAACAGAAGATCTCTTTGTTTCTTGGGACCTAGAACAAGCATCTCTGTTTTGTCCGAGTTTAAAAGTAAAAAGTTTTCAGCCATCCACTTCTTTATGTGTGAAACACAGGCTTCTAGCGAGGGCATTTTTGGGGCTTCACCATGTTTCATTGAAATGTACAGCTGTGTGTCATCCGCATAGCAGTGAAAGTTAACATTATGTTTTCGAATAACATCCCCAAGAGGTAAAATATATAGTGAAAACAATAGTGGTCCTAAAACGGAACCTTGAGGAACACCAAAATGTACAGTTGATTTGTCGGAGGACAGACCATTCACAGAGACAAACTGATATCTTTCCGACAGGTAAGATCTAAACCAGGCCAGAACTTGTCCGTGTAGACCAATTTGGGTTTCCAGTCTCTCCAAAAGAATGTGGTGATCGATGGTGTCAAAGGCAGCACTAAGGTCTAGTAGCACGAGGACAGATGCAGAGCCTCGGTCTGACGCCATTAAAAGAGACTGGTACTCAGGCCTGGTGGAATGTTAGCTAAAGAGACTGGTACTCAGGCCTGGTGGAATGTTAGCTAAAGAGACTGGTACTCAGGCTAGGTGGAATGTTAGCTAAAGAGACTGGTACTCAGGCCTGGTGGAATGTTAGCTAAAGAGACTGGTACTCAGGCCTGGTGGAATGTTAGCTAAAGTGACTGGTACTCAGGCTAGGTGGAATGTTAGCTAAAGAGACTGGTACTCAGGCCTGGTGGAATGTTAGCTAAAGAGACTGGTACTCAGGCTAGGTGGAATGTTTGCTAAAGAGACTGGTACTCAGGCTAGGTGGAATGTTAGCTAAAGAGACTGGTACTCAGGTTAGGTGGAATGTTAGCTAAAGAGACTGGTACTCAGGCCTGGTGGAATGTTAGCTAAAGAGACTGGTACTCAGGCCTGGTGGAATGTTAGCTAAAGAGACTGGTACTCAGGCTAGGTGGAATGTTAGCTAAAGAGACTGGTACTCAGGCTAGGTGGAATGTTAGCTACAGAGACTGGTACTCAGGCCTGGTGGAATGTTAGCTACAGAGACTGGTACTCAGGCCTGGTGGAATGTTAGCTAAAGAGACTGGTACTCAGGCCTGGTGGAATGTTAGCTAAAGAGACTGGTACTCAGGCCTGGTGGAATGTTAGCTACAGAGACTGGTACTCAGGCCTGGTGGAATGTTAGCTAAAGAGACTGGTACTCAGGCCAGGTGGAATGTTAGCTAAAGAGACTGGTACTCAGGCCTGGTGGAATGTAAGATAAAGAGACTGGTACTCAGGGTAGGTGGAATGTTAGCTAAAGAGACTGGTACTCAGGCCTGGTGGAATGTTAGCTAAAGAGACTGGTACTCAGGCCTGGTGGAATGTTAGCTAAAGAGACTGGTACTCAGGCTAGGTGGAATGTTAGCTAAAGAGACTGGTACTCAGGCTAGGTGGAATGTTAGCTAAAGAGACTGGTACTCAGGCCTGGTGGAATGTTAGATAAAGAGACTGGTACTCAGGCTAGGTGGAATGTTAGCTAAAGAGACTGGTACTCAGGCCTCGTGGAATGTTAGCTAAAGAGACTGGTACTCAGGCTAGTTGGAATGGTAGCTAAAGAGACTGGTACTCAGGCCTGGTGGAATGTTAGCTAAAGAGACTGTTACTCAGGCTAGGTGGAATGTTAGCTAAAGAGACTGGTACTCAGGCTAGGTGGAATGTTAGATAACGAGACTGGTACTCAGGTTAGGTGGAATGTTAGCTAAAGAGACTGGTACTCAGGCCTGGTGGAATGTTAGCTAATGAGACTGGTACTCAGGCCTGGTGGAATGTTAGCTAAAGAGACTGGTACTCAGGCCTGGTGGAATGTTAGCTAAAGAGACTGGTACTCAGGCCTGGTGGAATGTTAGCTAAAGAGACTGTTACTCAGGCCTGGTGGAATGTTAGCTAAAGAGACTGGTACTCAGGCTAGGTGGAATGTTAGCTAAAGAGACTGGTACTCAGGCCTGGTGGAATGTTAGCTAAAGAGACTGGTACTCAGGCCTGGTGGAATGTTAGCTAAAGAGACTGGTACTCAGGCCTGGTGGAATGTTAGCTAAAGAGACTGATACTCAGGCCTGGTGGAATGTTAGCTAAAGAGACTGGTACTCAGGCTAGGTGGAATGTTAGCAAAAGAGACTGGTTCTCAGGGCTGGTGGAATGTTAGCTAAAGAGACTGGTACTCAGGCTAGGTGGAATGTTAGCTAAAGAGACTGGTACTCAGGTTAGGTGGGATGTTAGCTAAAGAGACTGGTACTCAGGCCTGGTGGAATGTTAGCTAAAGAGACTGGTACTCAGGCTAGGTGGAATGTTTGCTAAAGAGACTGGTACTCAGGCTAGGTGGAATGTTAGCTAAAGAGACTGGTACTCAGGTTAGGTGGAATGTTAGCTAAAGAGACTGGTACTCAGGCCTGGTGGAATGTTAGCTAAAGAGACTGGTACTCAGGCTAGGTGGAATGTTAGCTAAAGAGACTGGTACTCAGGCTAGGTGGAATGTTAGCTACAGAGACTGGTACTCAGGCCTGGTGGAATGTTAGCTACAGAGACTGGTACTCAGGCTAGGTGGAATGTTAGCTAAAGAGACTGGTACTCAGGCCTGTTGGAATGTTAGTTAAAGAGACTGGTACTCAGGCCTGGTGGAATGTTGTCTACAGAGACTGGTACTCAGGCCTGGTGGAATGTTAGCTAAAGAGACTGGTACTCAGGTTAGGTGGAATGTTAGATAAAGAGACTGGTACTCTCCAGTGGTGAGGAGTCTACCTTGTTCGGAAGCATTTTCTGGATTCAGGGTTCACTCAAACATCATTTTAATCTTTGTTTTACTATTGACAGTTACAGTCTCTGAATTGTTCAATCAAAGTTTTCGCTGCCACCTGATATCAGGGCCTAAAAACTACAATCTGTATCCTGAATTAGCCTAGGGCCGTGCTCGTTTTCCCCGGTTTTCCCTGATTAAACTAGCTGGCTAGCTGAACTATGCTAGTTTTCATTGCCAAACTTCATTAATACTGCAAGTATGAGGTAGCTATGTCCATATACTGTAGGTAGGGGTAAAGTGACTAGGCAACAGGATAGATAATAGACAGTAGCAGCAGTATACTGTAGGTAGGGGTAAAGTGACTAGGCAACAGGATAGATAATAGACAGTAGCAGCAGTATACTGTAGGTAGTGGTAAAGTGACTAGGCAACAGGATAGATAATAGACAGTAGCAGCAGTATACTGTAGGTAGGGGTAAAGTGACTAGGCAACAGGATAGATAATAGACAGTAGCAGCAGTATACTGTAGGTAGGGGTAAAGTGACTAGGCAACAGGATAGATAATAGACAGTAGCAGCAGTATACTGTAGGTAGGGGTAAAGGGACTAGACAACAGGATAGATAATAGACAGTAGCAGCAGTATACTGTAGGTAGGGGTAAAGTGACTAGACAACAGGATAGATAATAGACAGTAGCAGCAGTATACTGTAGGTAGGGGTAAAGTGACTAGACAACAGGATAGATAATAGACAGTAGCAGCAGTATACTGTAGGTAGGGGTAAAGTGACTAGACAACAGGATAGATAATAGACAGTAGCAGCAGTATACTGTAGGTAGGGGTAAAGTGACTAGGACAACAGGATAGATAATAGACAGTAGCAGCAGTATACTGTAGGTAGGGGTAAAGTGACTAGACAACAGGATAGATAATAGACAGTAGCAGCAGTATACAGTAGGTAGGGGTAAAGTGACTAGGCAACAGGATAGATAATAGACAGTAGCAGCACTATACTGTAGGTAGGGGTAAAGTGACTAGGCAACAGGATAGATAATAGACAGTAGCAGCAGTATACTGTAGGTAGGGGTAAAGTGACTAGACAACAGGATAGATAATAGACAGTAGCAGCAGTATACTGTAGGTAGGGGTAAAGTGACTAGGCAACAGGATAGATAATAGACAGTAGCAGCAGTATACTGTAGGTAGGGGTAAAGTGACTAGGCAACAGGATAGATAATAGACAGTAGCAGCAGTATACTGTAGGTAGGGGTAAAGTGACTAGGCAACAGGATAGATAATAGACAGTAGCAGCAGTATACTGTAGGTAGGGGTAAAGTGACTAGGCAACAGGATAGATAATAGACAGTAGCAGCAGTATACTGTAGGTAGGGGTAAAGTGACTAGACAACAGGATAGATAATAGACAGTAGCAGCAGTATACTGTAGGTAGGGGTAAAGTGACTAGGCAACAGGATAGATAATAGACAGTAGCAGCAGTATACTGTAGGTAGGGGTAAAGTGACTAGACAACAGGATAGATAATAGACAGTAGCAGCAGTATACTGTAGGTAGGGGTAAAGTGACTAGGCAACAGGATAGATAATAGACAGTAGCAGCAGTATACTGTAGGTAGGGGTAAAGTGACTAGGCAACACGATAGATAATAGACAGTAGCAGCAGTATACTGTAGGTAGGGGTAAAGTGACTAGGCAACAGGATAGATAATAGACAGTAGCAGCAGTATACTGTAGGTAGGGGTAAAGTGACTAGGCAACAGGATAGATAATAGACAGTAGCAGCAGTATACAGTAGGTAGGGGTAAAGTGACTAGACAACAGGATAGATAATAGACAGTAGCAGCAGTATACTGTAGGTAGGGGTAAAGTGACTAGGCATCAGGATAGATAATAGACAGTAGCAGCAGTATACTGTAGGTAGGTTTAAAGTGACTAGGCAACAGGATAGATAATAGACAGTAGCAGCAGTATACTGTAGGTAGGGGTAAAGTGACTAGGCAACAGGATAGATAATAGACAGTAGCAGCAGTATACTGTAGGTAGGGGTAAAGTGACTAGACAACAGGATAGATAATAGACAGTAGCAGCAGTATACTGTAGGTAGGGGTAAAGTGACTAGGCAACAGAATAGATAATAGACAGTAGCAGCAGTATACTGTAGGTAGGGGTAAAGTGACTAGGCAACAGGATAGATAATAGACAGTAGCAGCAGTATACTGTAGGTAGGGGTAAAGTGACTAGACAACAGGATAGATAATAGACAATAGCAGCAGTATACTGTAGGTAGGGGTAAAGTGACTAGGCAACAGGATAGATAATAGACAGTAGCAGCAGTATACTGTAGGTAGGGGTAAAGTGACTAGGCAACAGGATAGATAATAGACAGTAGCAGCAGTATACTGTAGGTAGGGGTAAAGTGACTAGACAACAGGATAGATAATAGACAGTAGCAGCAGTATACTGTAGGTAGGGGTAAAGTGACTAGACAACAGGATAGATAATAGACAGTAGCAGCAGTATACTGTAGGTAGGGGTAAAGTGACTAGGCAACAGAATAGATAATAGACAGTAGCAGCAGTATACTGTAGGTAGGGGTAAAGTGACTAGGCAACAGGATAGATAATAGACAGTAGCAGCAGTATACTGTAGGTAGGGGTAAAGTGACTAGACAACAGGATAGATAATAGACAATAGCAGCAGTATACTGTAGGTAGGGGTAAAGTGACTAGGCAACAGGATAGATAATAGACAGTAGCAGCAGTATACTGTAGGTAGGGGTAAAGTGACTAGGCAACAGGATAGATAATAGACAGTAGCAGCAGTATACTGTAGGTAGGGGTAAAGTGACTAGACAACAGGATAGATAATAGACAGTAGCAGCAGTATACTGTAGGTAGGGGTAAAGTGACTAGACAACAGGATAGATAATAGACAGTAGCAGCAGTATACTGTAGGTAGGGGTAAAGTGACTAGACAACAGGATAGATAATAGACAGTAGCAGCAGTATACTGTAGGTAGGGGTAAAGGGACTAGACAACAGGATAGATAATAGACAGTAGCAGCAGTATACTGTAGGTAGGGGTAAAGGGACTAGGCAACAGGATATATAATAGACAGTATTAGCAGTATACTGTAGGTAGGGGTAAAGTGACTAGACAACAGGATAGATAATAGACAGTAGCAGCAGTATACTGTAGGTAGGGGTAAAGTGACTAGACAACAGGATAGATAATAGACAGTAGCAGCAGTATACTGTAGGTAGGGGTAAAGTGACTAGGCAACAGGATAGATAATAGACAGTAGCAGCAGTATACTGTAGGTAGGGGTAAAGGGACTAGGCAACAGGATAGATAATAGACAGTAGCAGCAGTATACTGTAGGTAGGGGTAAAGTGACTAGACAACAGGATAGATAATAGACAGTAGCAGCAGTATACTGTAGGTAGGGGTAAAGTGACTAGGCAACAGGATAGATAATAGACAGTAGCAGCACTATACTGTAGGTAGGGGTAAAGTGACTAGGCAACAGGATAGATAATAGACAGTAGCAGCAGTATACAGTAGGTAGGGGTAAAGTGACTAGACAACAGGATAGATAATAGACAGTAGCAGCAGTATGCTGTAGGTAGGGGTAAAGTGACTAGGCAACAGGATAGATAATAGACAGTAGCAGCAGTATACTGTAGGTAGGGGTAAAGTGACTAGGCAACAGGATAGATAATAGACAGTAGCAGCAGTATACTGTAGGTAGGGGTAAAGTGACTAGGCAACAGGATAGATAATAGACAATAGCAGCAGTATACTGTAGGTAGGGGTAAAGTGACTAGACAACAGGATAGATAATAGACAGTAGCAGCAGTATACTGTAGGTAGGGGTAAAGTGACTAGGCAACAGGATAGATAATAGACAGTAGCAGCAGTATACTGTAGGTAGGGGTAAAGTGACTAGGCAACAGGATAGATAATAGACAGTAGCAGCAGTATACTGTAGGTAGGGGTAAAGTGACTAGACAACAGGATAAATAATAGACAGTAGCAGCAGTATACTGTAGGTAGGGGTAAAGTGACTAGACAACAGGATAGATAATAGACAGTAGCAGCAGTATACTGTAGGTAGGGGTAAAGTGACTAGGCAACAGGATAGATAATAGACAGTAGCAGCAGTATACTGTAGGTAGGGGTAAAGTGACTAGGCAACACGATAGATAATAGACAGTAGCAGCAGTATACTGTAGGTAGGGGTAAAGTGACTAGGCAACAGGATAGATAATAGACAGTAGCAGCAGTATACTGTAGGTAGGGGTAAAGTGACTAGGCAACAGGATAGATAATAGACAGTAGCAGCAGTATACAGTAGGTAGGGGTAAAGTGACTAGACAACAGGATAGATAATAGACAGTAGCAGCAGTATACTGTAGGTAGGGGTAAAGTGACTAGGCAACAGGATAGATAATAGACAGTAGCAGCAGTATACTGTAGGTAGGTTTAAAGTGACTAGGCAATAGGATAGATAATAGACAGTAGCAGCAGTATACTGTAGGTAGGGGTAAAGTGACTAGGCAACAGGATAGATAATAGACAGTAGCAGCAGTATACTGTAGGTAGGGGTAAAGTGACTAGACAACAGGATAGATAATAGACAGTAGCAGCAGTATACTGTAGGTAGGGGTAAAGTGACTAGACAACAGGATAGATAATAGACAGTAGCAGCAGTATACTGTAGGTAGGGGTAAAGTGACTAGGCAACAGGATAGATAATAGACAGTAGCAGCAGTATACTGTAGGTAGGGGTAAAGTGACTAGGCAACAGGATAGATAATAGACAGTAGCAGCAGTATACTGTAGGTAGGGGTAAAGTGACTAGGCAACAGGATAGATAATAGACAGTAGCAGCAGTATACTGTAGGTAGGGGTAAAGTGACTAGGACAACAGGATAGATAATAGACAGTAGCAGCAGTATACTGTAGGTAGGGGTAAAGTGACTAGACAACAGGATAGATAATAGACAGTAGCAGCAGTATACTGTAGGTAGGGGTAAAGTGACTAGACAACAGGATAGATAATAGACAGTAGCAGCAGTATACTGTAGGTAGGGGTAAAGTGACTAGACAACAGGATAGATAATAGACAGTAGCAGCAGTATACTGTAGGTAGGGGTAAAGGGACTAGACAACAGGATAGATAATAGACAGTAGCAGCAGTATACTGTAGGTAGGGGTAAAGGGACTAGGCAACAGGATAGATAATAGACAGTAGCAGCAGTATACTGTAGGTAGGGGTAAAGTGACTAGACAACAGGATAGATAATAGACAGTAGCAGCAGTATACTGTAGGTAGGGGTAAAGTGACTAGACAACAGGATAGATAATAGACAGTAGCAGCAGTATACTGTAGGTAGGGGTAAAGTGACTAGGCAACAGGATAGATAATAGACAGTAGCAGCAGTATACTGTAGGTAGGGGTAAAGTGACTAGGCAACAGGATAGATAATAGACAGTAGCAGCAGTATACTGTAGGTAGGGGTAAAGTGACTAGGCAACAGGATAGATAATAGACAGTAGCAGCAGTATACTGTAGGTAGGGGTAAAGTGACTAGGCAACAGGATAGATAATAGACAGTAGCAGCAGTATACTGTAGGTAGGGGTAAAGTGACTAGGCAACAGGATAGATAATAGACAGTAGCAGCAGTATACTGTAGGTAGGGGTAAAGTGACTAGACAACAGGATAGATAATAGACAGTAGCAGCAGTATACTGTAGGTAGGGGTAAAGTGACTAGGCAACAGGATAGATAATAGACAGTAGCAGCAGTATACTGTAGGTAGGGGTAAAGTGACTAGGCAACAGGATAGATAATAGACAGTAGCAGCAGTATACTGTAGGTAGGGGTAAAGTGACTAGGCAACAGGATAGATAATAGACAGTAGCAGCAGTATACTGTAGGTAGGGGTAAAGTGACTAGGCAACAGGATAGATAATAGACAGTAGCAGCAGTATACTGTAGGTAGGGGTAAAGTGACTAGGCAACAGGATAGATAATAGACAGTAGCAGCAGTATACTGTAGGTAGGGGTAAAGTGACTAGGCAACAGGATAGATAATAGACAGTAGCAGCAGTATACTGTAGGTAGGGGTAAAGTGACTAGGCAACAGGATAGATAATAGACAGTAGCAGCAGTATACTGTAGGTAGGGGTAAAGTGACTAGGCAACAGGATAGATAATAGACAGTAGCAGCAGTATACTGTAGGTAGGGGTAAAGTGACTAGGCAACAGGATAGATAATAGACAGTAGCAGCAGTATACTGTAGGTAGGGGTAAAGTGACTAGACAACAGGATAGATAATAGACAGTAGCAGCAGTATACTGTAGGTAGGGGTAAAGTGACTAGGCAACAGGATAGATAATAGACAGTAGCAGCAGTATACTGTAGGTAGGGGTAAAGTGACTAGGCAACAGGATAGATAATAGACAGTAGCAGCAGTATACTGTAGGTAGGGGTAAAGTGACTAGGCAACAGGATAGATAATAGACAGTAGCAGCAGTATACTGTAGGTAGGGGTAAAGTGACTAGGCAACAGGATAGATAATAGACAGTAGCAGCAGTATACTGTAGGTAGGGGTAAAGTGACTAGGCAACAGGATAGATAATAGACAGTAGCAGCAGTATACTGTAGGTAGGGGTAAAGTGACTAGGCAACAGGATAGATAATAGACAGTAGCAGCAGTATACTGTAGGTAGGGGTAAAGTGACTAGGCAACAGGATAGATAATAGACAGTAGCAGCAGTATACTGTAGGTAGGGGTAAAGTGACTAGGCAACAGGATAGATAATAGACAGTAGCAGCAGTATACTGTAGGTAGGGGTAAAGTGACTAGGCAACAGGATAGATAATAGACAGTAGCAGCAGTATACTGTAGGTAGGGGTAAAGTGACTAGGCAACAGGATAGATAATAGACAGTAGCAGCAGTATACTGTAGGTAGGGGTAAAGTGACTAGGCAACAGGATAGATAATAGACAGTAGCAGCAGTATACTGTAGGTAGGGGTAAAGTGACTAGGCAACAGGATAGATAATAGACAGTAGCAGCAGTATACTGTAGGTAGGGGTAAAGTGACTAGGCAACAGGATAGATAATAGACAGTAGCAGCAGTATACTGTAGGTAGGGGTAAAGTGACTAGACAACAGGATAGATAATAGACAGTAGCAGCAGTATACTGTAGGTAGGGGTAAAGTGACTAGGCAACAGGATAGATAATAGACAGTAGCAGCAGTATACTGTAGGTAGGGGTAAAGTGACTAGGCAACAGGATAGATAATAGACAGTAGCAGCAGTATACTGTAGGTAGGGGTAAAGTGACTAGGCAACAGGATAGATAATAGACAGTAGCAGCAGTATACTGTAGGTAGGGGTAAAGTGACTAGGCAACAGGATAGATAATAGACAGTAGCAGCAGTATACTGTAGGTAGGGGTAAAGTGACTAGGCAACAGGATAGATAATAGACAGTAGCAGCAGTATACTGTAGGTAGGGGTAAAGTGACTAGACAACAGGATAGATAATAGACAGTAGCAGCAGTATACTGTAGGTAGGGGTAAAGTGACTAGGCAACAGGATAGATAATAGACAGTAGCAGCAGTATACTGTAGGTAGGGGTAAAGTGACTAGGCAACAGGATAGATAATAGACAGTAGCAGCAGTATACTGTAGGTAGGGGTAAAGTGACTAGACAACAGGATAGATAATAGACAGTAGCAGCAGTATACTGTAGGTAGGGGTAAAGTGACTAGGCAACAGGATAGATAATAGACAGTAGCAGCAGTATACTGTAGGTAGGGGTAAAGTGACTAGACAACAGGATAGATAATAGACAGTAGCAGCAGTATACTGTAGGTAGGGGTAAAGTGACTAGGCAACAGGATAGATAATAGACAGTAGCAGCAGTATACTGTAGGTAGGGGTAAAGTGACTAGACAACAGGATAGATAATAGACAGTAGCAGCAGTATACTGTAGGTAGGGGTAAAGTGACTAGGCAACAGGATAGATAATAGACAGTAGCAGCAGTATACTGTAGGTAGGGGTAAAGTGACTAGGCAACAGGATAGATAATAGACAGTAGCAGCAGTATACTGTAGGTAGGGGTAAAGTGACTAGGCAACAGGATAGATAATAGACAGTAGCAGCAGTATACTGTAGGTAGGGGTAAAGTGACTAGGCAACAGGATAGATAATAGACAGTAGCAGCAGTATACTGTAGGTAGGGGTAAAGTGACTAGGCAACAGGATAGATAATAGACAGTAGCAGCAGTATACTGTAGGTAGGGGTAAAGTGACTAGGCAACAGGATAGATAATAGACAGTAGCAGCAGTATACTGTAGGTAGGGGTAAAGTGACTAGGCAACAGGATAGATAATAGACAGTAGCAGCAGTATACTGTAGGTAGGGGTAAAGTGACTAGACAACAGGATAGATAATAGACAGTAGCAGCAGTATACTGTAGGTAGGGGTAAAGTGACTAGGCAACAGGATAGATAATAGACAGTAGCAGCAGTATACTGTAGGTAGGGGTAAAGTGACTAGGACAACAGGATAGATAATAGACAGTAGCAGCAGTATACTGTAGGTAGGGGTAAAGTGACTAGGCAACAGGATAGATAATAGACAGTAGCAGCAGTATACTGTAGGTAGGGGTAAAGTGACTAGACAACAGGATAGATAATAGACAGTAGCAGCAGTATACTGTAGGTAGGGGTAAAGTGACTAGACAACAGGATAGATAATAGACAGTAGCAGCAGTATACTGTAGGTAGGGGTAAAGTGACTAGGCAACAGGATAGATAATAGACAGTAGCAGCAGTATACTGTAGGTAGGGGTAAAGTGACTAGGCAACAGGATAGATAATAGACAGTAGCAGCAGTATACTGTAGGTAGGGGTAAAGTGACTAGGCAACAGGATAGATAATAGACAGTAGCAGCAGTATACTGTAGGTAGGGGTAAAGTGACTAGGCAACAGGATAGATAATAGACAGTAGCAGCAGTATACTGTAGGTAGGGGTAAAGTGACTAGACAACAGGATAGATAATAGACAGTAGCAGCAGTATACTGTAGGTAGGGGTAAAGTGACTAGACAACAGGATAGATAATAGACAGTAGCAGCAGTATACTGTAGGTAGGGGTAAAGTGACTAGACAACAGGATAGATAATAGACAGTAGCAGCAGTATACTGTAGGTAGGGGTAAAGTGACTAGACAACAGGATAGATAATAGACAGTAGCAGCAGTATACTGTAGGTAGGGGTAAAGTGACTAGGCAACAGGATAGATAATAGACAGTAGCAGCAGTATACTGTAGGTAGGGGTAAAGTGACTAGGCAACAGGATAGATAATAGACAGTAGCAGCAGTATACTGTAGGTAGGGGTAAAGTGACTAGGCAACAGGATAGATAATAGACAGTAGCAGCAGTATACTGTAGGTAGGGGTAAAGTGACTAGGCAACAGGATAGATAATAGACAATAGCAGCAGTATACTGTAGGTAGGGGTAAAGTGACTAGGCAACAGGATAGATAATAGACAGTAGCAGCAGTATACTGTAGGTAGGGGTAAAGTGACTAGACAACAGGATAGATAATAGACAGTAGCAGCAGTATACTGTAGGTAGGGGTAAAGTGACTAGACAACAGGATAGATAATAGACAGTAGCAGCAGTATACTGTAGGTAGGGGTAAAGTGACTAGGCAACAGGATAGATAATAGACAGTAGCAGCAGTATACTGTAGGTAGGGGTAAAGTGACTAGACAACAGGATAGATAATAGACAGTAGCAGCAGTATACTGTAGGTAGGGGTAAAGTGACTAGGCAACAGGATAGATAATAGACAGTAGCAGCAGTATACTGTAGGTAGGGGTAAAGTGACTAGACAACAGGATAGATAATAGACAGTAGCAGCAGTATACTGTAGGTAGGGGTAAAGTGACTAGACAACAGGATAGATAATAGACAGTAGCAGCAGTATACTGTAGGTAGGGGTAAAGTGACTAGACAACAGGATAGATAATAGACAGTAGCAGCAGTATACTGTAGGTAGGGGTAAAGTGACTAGACAACAGGATAGATAATAGACAGTAGCAGCAGTATACTGTAGGTAGGGGTAAAGTGACTAGACAACAGGATAGATAATAGACAGTAGCAGCAGTATACTGTAGGTAGGGGTAAAGTGACTAGACAACAGGATAGATAATAGACAGTAGCAGCAGTATACTGTAGGTAGGGGTAAAGTGACTAGACAACAGGATAGATAATAGACAGTAGCAGCAGTATACTGTAGGTAGGGGTAAAGTGACTAGGCAACAGGATAGATAATAGACAGTAGCAGCAGTATACTGTAGGTAGGGGTAAAGTGACTAGGCAACAGGATAGATAATAGACAGTAGCAGCAGTATACTGTAGGTAGGGGTAAAGTGACTAGGCAACAGGATAGATAATAGACAGTAGCAGCAGTATACTGTAGGTAGGGGTAAAGTGACTAGGCAACAGGATAGATAATAGACAGTAGCAGCAGTATACTGTAGGTAGGGGTAAAGTGACTAGACAACAGGATAGATAATAGACAGTAGCAGCAGTATACTGTAGGTAGGGGTAAAGTGACTAGGCAACAGGATAGATAATAGACAGTAGCAGCAGTATACTGTAGGTAGGGGTAAAGTGACTAGGCAACAGGATAGATAATAGACAGTAGCAGCAGTATACTGTAGGTAGGGGTAAAGTGACTAGGCAACAGGATAGATAATAGACAGTAGCAGCAGTATACTGTAGGTAGGGGTAAAGTGACTAGGCAACAGGATAGATAATAGACAGTAGCAGCAGTATACTGTAGGTAGGGGTAAAGTGACTAGGCAACAGGATAGATAATAGACAGTAGCAGCAGTATACTGTAGGTAGGGGTAAAGTGACTAGGCAACAGGATAGATAATAGACAGTAGCAGCAGTATACTGTAGGTAGGGGTAAAGTGACTAGGCAACAGGATAGATAATAGACAGTAGCAGCAGTATACTGTAGGTAGGGGTAAAGTGACTAGGCAACAGGATAGATAATAGACAGTAGCAGCAGTATACTGTAGGTAGGGGTAAAGTGACTAGGCAACAGGATAGATAATAGACAGTAGCAGCAGTATACTGTAGGTAGGGGTAAAGTGACTAGGCAACAGGATAGATAATAGACAGTAGCAGCAGTATACTGTAGGTAGGGGTAAAGTGACTAGGCAACAGGATAGATAATAGACAGTAGCAGCAGTATACTGTAGGTAGGGGTAAAGTGACTAGGCAACAGGATAGATAATAGACAGTAGCAGCAGTATACTGTAGGTAGGGGTAAAGTGACTAGGCAACAGGATAGATAATAGACAGTAGCAGCAGTATACTGTAGGTAGGGGTAAAGTGACTAGGCAACAGGATAGATAATAGACAGTAGCAGCAGTATACTGTAGGTAGGGGTAAAGTGACTAGGCAACAGGATAGATAATAGACAGTAGCAGCAGTATACTGTAGGTAGGGGTAAAGTGACTAGGCAACAGGATAGATAATAGACAGTAGCAGCAGTATACTGTAGGTAGGGGTAAAGTGACTAGGCAACAGGATAGATAATAGACAGTAGCAGCAGTATACTGTAGGTAGGGGTAAAGTGACTAGGCAACAGGATAGATAATAGACAGTAGCAGCAGTATACTGTAGGTAGGGGTAAAGTGACTAGGCAACAGGATAGATAATAGACAGTAGCAGCAGTATACTGTAGGTAGGGGTAAAGTGACTAGGCAACAGGATAGATAATAGACAGTAGCAGCAGTATACTGTAGGTAGGGGTAAAGTGACTAGGCAACAGGATAGATAATAGACAGTAGCAGCAGTATACTGTAGGTAGGGGTAAAGTGACTAGGCAACAGGATAGATAATAGACAGTAGCAGCAGTATACTGTAGGTAGGGGGTAAAGTGACTAGACAACAGGATAGATAATAGACAGTAGCAGCAGTATACTGTAGGTAGGGGTAAAGTGACTAGGCAACAGGATAGATAATAGACAGTAGCAGCAGTATACTGTAGGTAGGGGTAAAGTGACTAGGCAACAGGATAGATAATAGACAGTAGCAGCAGTATACTGTAGGTAGGGGTAAAGTGACTAGGCAACAGGATAGATAATAGACAGTAGCAGCAGTATACTGTAGGTAGGGGTAAAGTGACTAGGCAACAGGATAGATAATAGACAGTAGCAGCAGTATACTGTAGGTAGGGGTAAAGTGACTAGGCAACAGGATAGATAATAGACAGTAGCAGCAGTATACTGTAGGTAGGGGTAAAGTGACTAGGCAACAGGATAGATAATAGACAGTAGCAGCAGTATACTGTAGGTAGGGGTAAAGTGACTAGGCAACAGGATAGATAATAGACAGTAGCAGCAGTATACTGTAGGTAGGGGTAAAGTGACTAGACAACAGGATAGATAATAGACAGTAGCAGCAGTATACTGTAGGTAGGGGTAAAGTGACTAGACAACAGGATAGATAATAGACAGTAGCAGCAGTATACTGTAGGTAGGGGTAAAGTGACTAGGCAACAGGATAGATAATAGACAGTAGCAGCAGTATACTGTAGGTAGGGGTAAAGTGACTAGGCAACAGGATAGATAATAGACAGTAGCAGCAGTATACTGTAGGTAGGGGTAAAGTGACTAGGCAACAGGATAGATAATAGACAGTAGCAGCAGTATACTGTAGGTAGGGGTAAAGTGACTAGGCAACAGGATAGATAATAGACAGTAGCAGCAGTATACTGTAGGTAGGGGTAAAGTGACTAGACAACAGGATAGATAATAGACAGTAGCAGCAGTATACTGTAGGTAGGGGTAAAGTGACTAGGCAACAGGATAGATAATAGACAGTAGCAGCAGTATACTGTAGGTAGGGGTAAAGTGACTAGGCAACAGGATAGATAATAGACAGTAGCAGCAGTATACTGTAGGTAGGGGTAAAGTGACTAGACAACAGGATAGATAATAGACAGTAGCAGCAGTATACTGTAGGTAGGGGTAAAGTGACTAGGCAACAGGATAGATAATAGACAGTAGCAGCAGTATACTGTAGGTAGGGGTAAAGTGACTAGACAACAGGATAGATAATAGACAGTAGCAGCAGTATACTGTAGGTAGGGGTAAAGTGACTAGACAACAGGATAGATAATAGACAGTAGCAGCAGTATACTGTAGGTAGGGGTAAAGTGACTAGGCAACAGGATAGATAATAGACAGTAGCAGCAGTATACTGTAGGTAGGGGTAAAGTGACTAGACAACAGGATAGATAATAGACAGTAGCAGCAGTATACTGTAGGTAGGGGTAAAGTGACTAGGCAACAGGATAGATAATAGACAGTAGCAGCAGTATACTGTAGGTAGGGGTAAAGTGACTAGACAA
The DNA here is from genome assembly GCA_031479575.1 of Coregonus ussuriensis. Classification (NCBI taxonomy): domain Eukaryota; kingdom Metazoa; phylum Chordata; class Actinopteri; order Salmoniformes; family Salmonidae; genus Coregonus; species Coregonus ussuriensis. The sequence continues at coordinate 64,490,550 of CM062483.1, read as the reverse complement.
CAGGATAGATAATAGACAGTAGCAGCAGTATACTGTAGGTAGGGGTAAAGTGACTAGGCAACAGGATAGATAATAGACAGTAGCAGCAGTATACTGTAGGTAGGGGTAAAGTGACTAGACAACAGGATAGATAATAGACAGTAGCAGCAGTATACTGTAGGTAGGGGTAAAGTGACTAGACAACAGGATAGATAATAGACAGTAGCAGCAGTATACTGTAGGTAGGGGTAAAGTGACTAGACAACAGGATAGATAATAGACAGTAGCAGCAGTATACTGTAGGTAGGGGTAAAGTGACTAGACAACAGGATAGATAATAGACAGTAGCAGCAGTATACTGTAGGTAGGGGTAAAGTGACTAGGCAACAGGATAGATAATAGACAGTAGCAGCAGTATACTGTAGGTAGGGGTAAAGTGACTAGACAACAGGATAGATAATAGACAGTAGCAGCAGTATACTGTAGGTAGGGGTAAAGTGACTAGGCAACAGGATAGATAATAGACAGTAGCAGCAGTATACTGTAGGTAGGGGTAAAGTGACTAGGACAACAGGATAGATAATAGACAGTAGCAGCAGTATACTGTAGGTAGGGGTAAAGTGACTAGGCAACAGGATAGATAATAGACAGTAGCAGCAGTATACTGTAGGTAGGGGTAAAGTGACTAGGCAACAGGATAGATAATAGACAGTAGCAGCAGTATACTGTAGGTAGGGGTAAAGTGACTAGGCAACAGGATAGATAATAGACAGTAGCAGCAGTATACTGTAGGTAGGGGTAAAGTGACTAGGCAACAGGATAGATAATAGACAGTAGCAGCAGTATACTGTAGGTAGGGGTAAAGTGACTAGGCAACAGGATAGATAATAGACAGTAGCAGCAGTATACTGTAGGTAGGGGTAAAGTGACTAGGCAACAGGATAGATAATAGACAGTAGCAGCAGTATACTGTAGGTAGGGGTAAAGTGACTAGACAACAGGATAGATAATAGACAGTAGCAGCAGTATACTGTAGGTAGGGGTAAAGTGACTAGACAACAGGATAGATAATAGACAGTAGCAGCAGTATACTGTAGGTAGGGGTAAAGTGACTAGACAACAGGATAGATAATAGACAGTAGCAGCAGTATACTGTAGGTAGGGGTAAAGTGACTAGGCAACAGGATAGATAATAGACAGTAGCAGCAGTATACTGTAGGTAGGGGTAAAGTGACTAGGCAACAGGATAGATAATAGACAGTAGCAGCAGTATACTGTAGGTAGGGGTAAAGTGACTAGGCAACAGGATAGATAATAGACAGTAGCAGCAGTATACTGTAGGTAGGGGTAAAGTGACTAGGCAACAGGATAGATAATAGACAGTAGCAGCAGTATACTGTAGGTAGGGGTAAAGTGACTAGACAACAGGATAGATAATAGACAGTAGCAGCAGTATACTGTAGGTAGGGGTAAAGTGACTAGGCAACAGGATAGATAATAGACAGTAGCAGCAGTATACTGTAGGTAGGGTTAAAGTGACTAGGCAACAGGATAGATAATAGACAGTAGCAGCAGTATACTGTAGGTAGGGGTAAAGTGACTAGGCAACAGGATAGATAATAGACAGTAGCAGCAGTATACTGTAGGTAGGGGTAAAGTGACTAGACAACAGGATAGATAATAGACAGTAGCAGCAGTATACTGTAGGTAGGGGTAAAGTGACTAGGCAACAGGATAGATAATAGACAGTAGCAGCAGTATACTGTAGGTAGGGGTAAAGTGACTAGGCAACAGGATAGATAATAGACAGTAGCAGCAGTATACTGTAGGTAGGGGTAAAGTGACTAGGCAACAGGATAGATAATAGACAGTAGCAGCAGTATACTGTAGGTAGGGGTAAAGTGACTAGGCAACAGGATAGATAATAGACAGTAGCAGCAGTATACTGTAGGTAGGGGTAAAGTGACTAGACAACAGGATAGATAATAGACAGTAGCAGCAGTATACTGTAGGTAGGGGTAAAGTGACTAGGCAACAGGATAGATAATAGACAGTAGCAGCAGTATACTGTAGGTAGGGGTAAAGTGACTAGACAACAGGATAGATAATAGACAGTAGCAGCAGTATACTGTAGGTAGGGGTAAAGTGACTAGGCAACAGGATAGATAATAGACAGTAGCAGCAGTATACTGTAGGTAGGGGTAAAGTGACTAGACAACAGGATAGATAATAGACAGTAGCAGCAGTATACTGTAGGTAGGGGTAAAGTGACTAGGCAACAGGATAGATAATAGACAGTAGCAGCAGTATACTGTAGGTAGGGGTAAAGTGACTAGACAACAGGATAGATAATAGACAGTAGCAGCAGTATACTGTAGGTAGGGGTAAAGGGACTAGACAACAGGATAGATAATAGACAGTAGCAGCAGTATACTGTAGGTAGGGGTAAAGTGACTAGGCAACAGGATAGATAATAGACAGTAGCAGCAGTATACTGTAGGTAGGGGTAAAGTGACTAGGCAACAGGATAGATAATAGACAGTAGCAGCAGTATACTGTAGGTAGGGGTAAAGTGACTAGACAACAGGATAGATAATAGACAGTAGCAGCAGTATACTGTAGGTAGGGGTAAAGTGACTAGGCAACAGGATAGATAATAGACAGTAGCAGCAGTATACTGTAGGTAGGGGTAAAGTGACTAGGCAACAGGATAGATAATAGACAGTAGCAGCAGTATACTGTAGGTAGGGGTAAAGTGACTAGGCAACAGGATAGATAATAGACAGTAGCAGCAGTATACTGTAGGTAGGGGTAAAGTGACTAGGCAACAGGATAGATAATAGACAGTAGCAGCAGTATACTGTAGGTAGGGGTAAAGTGACTAGACAACAGGATAGATAATAGACAGTAGCAGCAGTATACTGTAGGTAGGGGTAAAGTGACTAGGCAACAGGATAGATAATAGACAGTAGCAGCAGTATACTGTAGGTAGGGGTAAAGTGACTAGGCAACAGGATAGATAATAGACAGTAGCAGCAGTATACTGTAGGTAGGGGTAAAGTGACTAGGCAACAGGATAGATAATAGACAGTAGCAGCAGTATACTGTAGGTAGGGGTAAAGTGACTAGGCAACAGGATAGATAATAGACAGTAGCAGCAGTATACTGTAGGTAGGGGTAAAGTGACTAGGCAACAGGATAGATAATAGACAGTAGCAGCAGTATACTGTAGGTAGGGGTAAAGTGACTAGGCAACAGGATAGATAATAGACAGTAGCAGCAGTATACTGTAGGTAGGGGTAAAGTGACTAGGCAACAGGATAGATAATAGACAGTAGCAGCAGTATACTGTAGGTAGGGGTAAAGTGACTAGGCAACAGGATAGATAATAGACAGTAGCAGCAGTATACTGTAGGTAGGGGTAAAGTGACTAGGCAACAGGATAGATAATAGACAGTAGCAGCAGTATACTGTAGGTAGGGGTAAAGTGACTAGGCAACAGGATAGATAATAGACAGTAGCAGCAGTATACTGTAGGTAGGGGTAAAGTGACTAGGCAACAGGATAGATAATAGACAGTAGCAGCAGTATACTGTAGGTAGGGGTAAAGTGACTAGACAACAGGATAGATAATAGACAGTAGCAGCAGTATACTGTAGGTAGGGGTAAAGTGACTAGGCAACAGGATAGATAATAGACAGTAGCAGCAGTATACTGTAGGTAGGGGTAAAGTGACTAGGCAACAGGATAGATAATAGACAGTAGCAGCAGTATACTGTAGGTAGGGGTAAAGTGACTAGGCAACAGGATAGATAATAGACAGTAGCAGCAGTATACTGTAGGTAGGGGTAAAGTGACTAGACAACAGGATAGATAATAGACAGTAGCAGCAGTATACTGTAGGTAGGGGTAAAGTGACTAGGCAACAGGATAGATAATAGACAGTAGCAGCAGTATACTGTAGGTAGGGGTAAAGTGACTAGGCAACAGGATAGATAATAGACAGTAGCAGCAGTATACTGTAGGTAGGGGTAAAGTGACTAGGCAACAGGATAGATAATAGACAGTAGCAGCAGTATACTGTAGGTAGGGGTAAAGTGACTAGGCAACAGGATAGATAATAGACAGTAGCAGCAGTATACTGTAGGTAGGGGTAAAGTGACTAGACAACAGGATAGATAATAGACAGTAGCAGCAGTATACTGTAGGTAGGGGTAAAGTGACTAGGCAACAGGATAGATAATAGACAGTAGCAGCAGTATACTGTAGGTAGGGGTAAAGTGACTAGACAACAGGATAGATAATAGACAGTAGCAGCAGTATACTGTAGGTAGGGGTAAAGGGACTAGGCAACAGGATAGATAATAGACAGTAGCAGCAGTATACTGTAGGTAGGGGTAAAGGGACTAGGCAACAGGATAGATAATAGACAGTAGCAGCAGTATACTGTAGGTAGGGGTAAAGTGACTAGACAACAGGATAGATAATAGACAGTAGCAGCAGTATACTGTAGGTAGGGGTAAAGTGACTAGACAACAGGATAGATAATAGACAGTAGCAGCAGTATACTGTAGGTAGGGGTAAAGTGACTAGGCAACAGGATAGATAATAGACAGTAGCAGCAGTATACTGTAGGTAGGGGTAAAGTGACTAGGCAACAGGATAGATAATAGACAGTAGCAGCAGTATACTGTAGGTAGGGGTAAAGTGACTAGGCAACAGGATAGATAATAGACAGTAGCAGCAGTATACTGTAGGTAGGGGTAAAGTGACTAGGCAACAGGATAGATAATAGACAGTAGCAGCAGTATACTGTAGGTAGGGGTAAAGTGACTAGACAACAGGATAGATAATAGACAGTAGCAGCAGTATACTGTAGGTAGGGGTAAAGTGACTAGGCAACAGGATAGATAATAGACAGTAGCAGCAGTATACTGTAGGTAGGGGTAAAGTGACTAGGCAACAGGATAGATAATAGACAGTAGCAGCAGTATACTGTAGGTAGGGGTAAAGTGACTAGGCAACAGGATAGATAATAGACAGTAGCAGCAGTATACTGTAGGTAGGGGTAAAGTGACTAGGCAACAGGATAGATAATAGACAGTAGCAGCAGTATACTGTAGGTAGGGGTAAAGTGACTAGGCAACAGGATAGATAATAGACAGTAGCAGCAGTATACTGTAGGTAGGGGTAAAGTGACTAGGCAACAGGATAGATAATAGACAGTAGCAGCAGTATACTGTAGGTAGGGGTAAAGTGACTAGGCAACAGGATAGATAATAGACAGTAGCAGCAGTATACTGTAGGTAGGGGTAAAGTGACTAGGCAACAGGATAGATAATAGACAGTAGCAGCAGTATACTGTAGGTAGGGGTAAAGTGACTAGGCAACAGGATAGATAATAGACAGTAGCAGCAGTATACTGTAGGTAGGGGTAAAGTGACTAGGCAACAGGATAGATAATAGACAGTAGCAGCAGTATACTGTAGGTAGGGGTAAAGTGACTAGGCAACAGGATAGATAATAGACAGTAGCAGCAGTATACTGTAGGTAGGGGTAAAGTGACTAGGCAACAGGATAGATAATAGACAGTAGCAGCAGTATACTGTAGGTAGGGGTAAAGTGACTAGACAACAGGATAGATAATAGACAGTAGCAGCAGTATACTGTAGGTAGGGGTAAAGTGACTAGACAACAGGATAGATAATAGACAGTAGCAGCAGTATACTGTAGGTAGGGGTAAAGTGACTAGGCAACAGGATAGATAATAGACAGTAGCAGCAGTATACTGTAGGTAGGGGTAAAGTGACTAGGCAACAGGATAGATAATAGACAGTAGCAGCAGTATACTGTAGGTAGGGGTAAAGTGACTAGGCAACAGGATAGATAATAGACAGTAGCAGCAGTATACTGTAGGTAGGGGTAAAGTGACTAGGCAACAGGATAGATAATAGACAGTAGCAGCAGTATACTGTAGGTAGGGGTAAAGTGACTAGGCAACAGGATAGATAATAGACAGTAGCAGCAGTATACTGTAGGTAGGGGTAAAGTGACTAGGCAACAGGATAGATAATAGACAGTAGCAGCAGTATACTGTAGGTAGGGTTAAAGTGACTAGGCAACAGGATAGATAATAGACAGTAGCAGCAGTATACTGTAGGTAGGGGTAAAGTGACTAGGCAACAGGATAGATAATAGACAGTAGCAGCAGTATACTGTAGGTAGGGGTAAAGTGACTAGACAACAGGATAGATAATAGACAGTAGCAGCAGTATACTGTAGGTAGGGGTAAAGTGACTAGGCAACAGGATAGATAATAGACAGTAGCAGCAGTATACTGTAGGTAGGGGTAAAGTGACTAGGCAACAGGATAGATAATAGACAGTAGCAGCAGTATACTGTAGGTAGGGGTAAAGTGACTAGACAACAGGATAGATAATAGACAGTAGCAGCAGTATACTGTAGGTAGGGGTAAAGTGACTAGACAACAGGATAGATAATAGACAGTAGCAGCAGTATACTGTAGGTAGGGGTAAAGTGACTAGGCAACAGGATAGATAATAGACAGTAGCAGCAGTATACTGTAGGTAGGGGTAAAGTGACTAGGCAACAGGATAGATAATAGACAGTAGCAGCAGTATACTGTAGGTAGGGGTAAAGTGACTAGACAACAGGATAGATAATAGACAGTAGCAGCAGTATACTGTAGGTAGGGGTAAAGTGACTAGGCAACAGGATAGATAATAGACAGTAGCAGCAGTATACTGTAGGTAGGGGTAAAGGGACTAGGCAACAGGATAGATAATAGACAGTAGCAGCAGTATACTGTAGGTAGGGGTAAAGTGACTAGACAACAGGATAGATAATAGACAGTAGCAGCAGTATACTGTAGGTAGGGGTAAAGTGACTAGACAACAGGATAGATAATAGACAGTAGCAGCAGTATACTGTAGGTAGGGGTAAAGTGACTAGGCAACAGGATAGATAATAGACAGTAGCAGCAGTATACTGTAGGTAGGGGTAAAGTGACTAGACAACAGGATAGATAATAGACAGTAGCAGCAGTATACTGTAGGTAGGGGTAAAGTGACTAGGCAACAGGATAGATAATAGACAGTAGCAGCAGTATACTGTAGGTAGGGGTAAAGTGACTAGACAACAGGATAGATAATAGACAGTAGCAGCAGTATACTGTAGGTAGGGGTAAAGTGACTAGACAACAGGATAGATAATAGACAGTAGCAGCAGTATACTGTAGGTAGGGGTAAAGTGACTAGGCAACAGGATAGATAATAGACAGTAGCAGCAGTATACTGTAGGTAGGGGTAAAGTGACTAGGCAACAGGATAGATAATAGACAGTAGCAGCAGTATACTGTAGGTAGGGGTAAAGTGACTAGGCAACAGGATAGATAATAGACAGTAGCAGCAGTATACTGTAGGTAGGGGTAAAGTGACTAGGCAACAGGATAGATAATAGACAGTAGCAGCAGTATACTGTAGGTAGGGGTAAAGTGACTAGGCAACAGGATAGATAATAGACAGTAGCAGCAGTATACTGTAGGTAGGGGTAAAGTGACTAGGCAACAGGATAGATAATAGACAGTAGCAGCAGTATACTGTAGGTAGGGGTAAAGTGACTAGACAACAGGATAGATAATAGACAGTAGCAGCAGTATACTGTAGGTAGGGGTAAAGTGACTAGGCAACAGGATAGATAATAGACAGTAGCAGCAGTATACTGTAGGTAGGGGTAAAGTGACTAGGCAACAGGATAGATAATAGACAGTAGCAGCAGTATACTGTAGGTAGGGGTAAAGTGACTAGGCAACAGGATAGATAATAGACAGTAGCAGCAGTATACTGTAGGTAGGGGTAAAGTGACTAGGCAACAGGATAGATAATAGACAGTAGCAGCAGTATACTGTAGGTAGGGGTAAAGTGACTAGGCAACAGGATAGATAATAGACAGTAGCAGCAGTATACTGTAGGTAGGGGTAAAGTGACTAGGCAACAGGATAGATAATAGACAGTAGCAGCAGTATACTGTAGGTAGGGGTAAAGTGACTAGACAACAGGATAGATAATAGACAGTAGCAGCAGTATACTGTAGGTAGGGGTAAAGTGACTAGACAACAGGATAGATAATAGACAGTAGCAGCAGTATACTGTAGGTAGGGTTAAAGTGACTAGGCAACAGGATAGATAATAGACAGTAGCAGCAGTATACTGTAGGTAGGGGTAAAGTGACTAGGCAACAGGATAGATAATAGACAGTAGCAGCAGTATACTGTAGGTAGGGGTAAAGTGACTAGACAACAGGATAGATAATAGACAGTAGCAGCAGTATACTGTAGGTAGGGGTAAAGTGACTAGACAACAGGATAGATAATAGACAGTAGCAGCAGTATACTGTAGGTAGGGTTAAAGTGACTAGGCAACAGGATAGATAATAGACAGTAGCAGCAGTATACTGTAGGTAGGGGTAAAGTGACTAGGCAACAGGATAGATAATAGACAGTAGCAGCAGTATACTGTAGGTAGGGGTAAAGTGACTAGACAACAGGATAGATAATAGACAGTAGCAGCAGTATACTGTAGGTAGGGGTAAAGTGACTAGGCAACAGGATAGATAATAGACAGTAGCAGCAGTATACTGTAGGTAGGGGTAAAGTGACTAGGCAACAGGATAGATAATAGACAGTAGCAGCAGTATACTGTAGGTAGGGGTAAAGTGACTAGGACAACAGGATAGATAATAGACAGTAGCAGCAGTATACTGTAGGTAGGGGTAAAGTGACTAGGCAACAGGATAGATAATAGACAGTAGCAGCAGTATACTGTAGGTAGGGGTTAAAGTGACTAGGCAACAGGATAGATAATAGACAGTAGCAGCAGTATACTGTAGGTAGGGGTAAAGTGACTAGGCAACAGGATAGATAATAGACAGTAGCAGCAGTATACTGTAGGTAGGGGTAAAGTGACTAGACAACAGGATAGATAATAGACAGTAGCAGCAGTATACTGTAGGTAGGGGTAAAGTGACTAGGCAACAGGAATAGATAATAGACAGTAGCAGCAGTATACTGTAGGTAGGGGTAAAGTGACTAGGCAACAGGATAGATAATAGACAGTAGCAGCAGTATACTGTAGGTAGGGGTAAAGTGACTAGACAACAGGATAGATAATAGACAGTAGCAGCAGTATACTGTAGGTAGGGGTAAAGTGACTAGGCAACAGGATAGATAATAGACAGTAGCAGCAGTATACTGTAGGTAGGGGTAAAGTGACTAGACAACAGGATAGATAATAGACAGTAGCAGCAGTATACTGTAGGTAGGGGTAAAGTGACTAGGCAACAGGATAGATAATAGACAGTAGCAGCAGTATACTGTAGGTAGGGGTAAAGTGACTAGACAACAGGATAGATAATAGACAGTAGCAGCAGTATACTGTAGGTAGGGGTAAAGTGACTAGGCAACAGGATAGATAATAGACAGTAGCAGCAGTATACTGTAGGTAGGGGTAAAGTGACTAGACAACAGGATAGATAATAGACAGTAGCAGCAGTATACTGTAGGTAGGGGTAAAGTGACTAGACAACAGGATAGATAATAGACAGTAGCAGCAGTATACTGTAGGTAGGGGTAAAGTGACTAGACAACAGGATAGATAATAGACAGTAGCAGCAGTATACTGTAGGTAGGGGTAAAGGGACTAGACAACAGGATAGATAATAGACAGTAGCAGCAGTATACTGTAGGTAGGGGTAAAGTGACTAGGCAACAGGATAGATAATAGACAGTAGCAGCAGTATACTGTAGGTAGGGGTAAAGTGACTAGGACAACAGGATAGATAATAGACAGTAGCAGCAGTATACTGTAGGTAGGGGTAAAGTGACTAGGCAACAGGATAGATAATAGACAGTAGCAGCAGTATACTGTAGGTAGGGGTAAAGTGACTAGACAACAGGATAGATAATAGACAGTAGCAGCAGTATACTGTAGGTAGGGGTAAAGTGACTAGGCAACAGGATAGATAATAGACAGTAGCAGCAGTATACTGTAGGTAGGGGTTAAAGTGACTAGGCAACAGGATAGATAATAGACAGTAGCAGCAGTATACTGTAGGTAGGGGTAAAGTGACTAGGCAACAGGATAGATAATAGACAGTAGCAGCAGTATACTGTAGGTAGGGGTAAAGTGACTAGGCAACAGGATAGATAATAGACAGTAGCAGCAGTATACTGTAGGTAGGGGTAAAGTGACTAGGCAACAGGATAGATAATAGACAGTAGCAGCAGTATACTGTAGGTAGGGGTAAAGTGACTAGGCAACAGGATAGATAATAGACAGTAGCAGCAGTATACTGTAGGGTAGGGGTAAAGTGACTAGACAACAGGATAGATAATAGACAGTAGCAGCAGTATACTGTAGGTAGGGGTAAAGTGACTAGACAACAGGATAGATAATAGACAGTAGCAGCAGTATACTGTAGGTAGGGGTAAAGTGACTAGACAACAGGATAGATAATAGACAGTAGCAGCAGTATACTGTAGGTAGGGGTAAAGTGACTAGGCAACAGGATAGATAATAGACAGTAGCAGCAGTATACTGTAGGTAGGGGTAAAGTGACTAGGCAACAGGATAGATAATAGACAGTAGCAGCAGTATACTGTAGGTAGGGGTAAAGTGACTAGGCAACAGGATAGATAATAGACAGTAGCAGCAGTATACTGTAGGTAGGGGTAAAGTGACTAGGCAACAGGATAGATAATAGACAGTAGCAGCAGTATACTGTAGGTAGGGGTAAAGTGACTAGACAACAGGATAGATAATAGACAGTAGCAGCAGTATACTGTAGGTAGGGGTAAAGTGACTAGGCAACAGGATAGATAATAGACAGTAGCAGCAGTATACTGTAGGTAGGGTTAAAGTGACTAGGCAACAGGATAGATAATAGACAGTAGCAGCAGTATACTGTAGGTAGGGGTAAAGTGACTAGGCAACAGGATAGATAATAGACAGTAGCAGCAGTATACTGTAGGTAGGGGTAAAGTGACTAGACAACAGGATAGATAATAGACAGTAGCAGCAGTATACTGTAGGTAGGGGTAAAGTGACTAGGCAACAGGATAGATAATAGACAGTAGCAGCAGTATACTGTAGGTAGGGGTAAAGTGACTAGGCAACAGGATAGATAATAGACAGTAGCAGCAGTATACTGTAGGTAGGGGTAAAGTGACTAGACAACAGGATAGATAATAGACAGTAGCAGCAGTATACTGTAGGTAGGGGTAAAGTGACTAGGCAACAGGATAGATAATAGACAGTAGCAGCAGTATACTGTAGGTAGGGGTAAAGTGACTAGACAACAGGATAGATAATAGACAGTAGCAGCAGTATACTGTAGGTAGGGGTAAAGTGACTAGGCAACAGGATAGATAATAGACAGTAGCAGCAGTATACTGTAGGTAGGGGTAAAGTGACTAGACAACAGGATAGATAATAGACAGTAGCAGCAGTATACTGTAGGTAGGGGTAAAGTGACTAGGCAACAGGATAGATAATAGACAGTAGCAGCAGTATACTGTAGGTAGGGGTAAAGTGACTAGACAACAGGATAGATAATAGACAGTAGCAGCAGTATACTGTAGGTAGGGGTAAAGTGACTAGACAACAGGATAGATAATAGACAGTAGCAGCAGTATACTGTAGGTAGGGGTAAAGTGACTAGACAACAGGATAGATAATAGACAGTAGCAGCAGTATACTGTAGGTAGGGGTAAAGTGACTAGACAACAGGATAGATAATAGACAGTAGCAGCAGTATACTGTAGGTAGGGGTAAAGTGACTAGGCAACAGGATAGATAATAGACAGTAGCAGCAGTATACTGTAGGTAGGGGTAAAGTGACTAGACAACAGGATAGATAATAGACAGTAGCAGCAGTATACTGTAGGTAGGGGTAAAGTGACTAGACAACAGGATAGATAATAGACAGTAGCAGCAGTATACTGTAGGTAGGGGTAAAGTGACTAGGCAACAGGATAGATAATAGACAGTAGCAGCAGTATACTGTAGGTAGGGGTAAAGTGACTAGGCAACAGGATAGATAATAGACAGTAGCAGCAGTATACTGTAGGTAGGGGTAAAGTGACTAGACAACAGGATAGATAATAGACAGTAGCAGCAGTATACTGTAGGTAGGGTTAAAGTGACTAGACAACAGGATAGATAATAGACAGTAGCAGCAGTATACTGTAGGTAGGGGTAAAGTGACTAGACAACAGGATAGATAATAGACAGTAGCAGCAGTATACTGTAGGTAGGGGTAAAGTGACTAGGCAACAGGATAGATAATAGACAGTAGCAGCAGTATACTGTAGGTAGGGGTAAAGTGACTAGGCAACAGGATAGATAATAGACAGTAGCAGCAGTATACTGTAGGTAGGGGTAAAGTGACTAGGCAACAGGATAGATAATAGACAGTAGCAGCAGTATACTGTAGGTAGGGGTAAAGTGACTAGGCAACAGGATAGATAATAGACAGTAGCAGCAGTATACAGTAGGTAGGGGTAAAGTGACTAGACAACAGGATAGATAATAGACAGTAGCAGCAGTATACTGTAGGTAGGGGTAAAGTGACTAGGCAACAGGATAGATAATAGACAGTAGCAGCAGTATACTGTAGGTAGGGGTAAAGTGACTAGGCAACAGGATAGATAATAGACAGTAGCAGCAGTATACTGTAGGTAGGGGTAAAGTGACTAGGCAACAGGATAGATAATAGACAGTAGCAGCAGTATACTGTAGGTAGGGGTAAAGTGACTAGGCAACAGGATAGATAATAGACAGTAGCAGCAGTATACTGTAGGTAGGGGTAAAGTGACTAGGCAACAGGATAGATAATAGACAGTAGCAGCAGTATACTGTAGGTAGGGGTAAAGTGACTAGGCAACAGGATAGATAATAGACAGTAGCAGCAGTATACTGTAGGTAGGGGTAAAGTGACTAGACAACAGGATAGATAATAGACAGTAGCAGCAGTATACTGTAGGTAGGGGTAAAGTGACTAGACAACAGGATAGATAATAGACAGTAGCAGCAGTATACTGTAGGTAGGGGTAAAGTGACTAGACAACAGGATAGATAATAGACAGTAGCAGCAGTATACTGTAGGTAGGGGTAAAGTGACTAGGCAACAGGATAGATAATAGACAGTAGCAGCAGTATACTGTAGGTAGGGGTAAAGTGACTAGGCAACAGGATAGATAATAGACAGTAGCAGCAGTATACTGTAGGTAGGGGTAAAGTGACTAGGCAACAGGATAGATAATAGACAGTAGCAGCAGTATACTGTAGGTAGGGGTAAAGTGACTAGGCAACAGGATAGATAATAGACAGTAGCAGCAGTATACAGTAGGTAGGGGTAAAGTGACTAGACAACAGGATAGATAATAGACAGTAGCAGCAGTATACTGTAGGTAGGGGTAAAGTGACTAGGCAACAGGATAGATAATAGACAGTAGCAGCAGTATACTGTAGGTAGGGGTTAAAGTGACTAGGCAACAGGATAGATAATAGACAGTAGCAGCAGTATACTGTAGGTAGGGGTAAAGTGACTAGGCAACAGGATAGATAATAGACAGTAGCAGCAGTATACTGTAGGTAGGGGTAAAGTGACTAGACAACAGGATAGATAATAGACAGTAGCAGCAGTATACTGTAGGTAGGGGTAAAGTGACTAGGCAACAGGATAGATAATAGACAGTAGCAGCAGTATACTGTAGGTAGGGGTAAAGTGACTAGGCAACAGGATAGATAATAGACAGTAGCAGCAGTATACTGTAGGTAGGGGTAAAGTGACTAGACAACAGGAAAGATAATAGACAGTAGCAGCAGTATACTGTAGGTAGGGGTAAAGTGACTAGACAACAGGATAGATAATAGACAGTAGCAGCAGTATACTGTAGGTAGGGGTAAAGTGACTAGGCAACAGGATAGATAATAGACAGTAGCAGCAGTATACTGTAGGTAGGGGTAAAGTGACTAGGCAACAGGATAGATAATAGACAGTAGCAGCAGTATACTGTAGGTAGGGGTAAAGTGACTAGACAACAGGATAGATAATAGACAGTAGCAGCAGTATACTGTAGGTAGGGGTAAAGTGACTAGGCAACAGGATAGATAATAGACAGTAGCAGCAGTATACTGTAGGTAGGGGTAAAGGGACTAGGCAACAGGATAGATAATAGACAGTAGCAGCAGTATACTGTAGGTAGGGGTAAAGTGACTAGACAACAGGATAGATAATAGACAGTAGCAGCAGTATACTGTAGGTAGGGGTAAAGTGACTAGACAACAGGATAGATAATAGACAGTAGCAGCAGTATACTGTAGGTAGGGGTAAAGGGACTAGGCAACAGGATAGATAATAGACAGTAGCAGCAGTATACTGTAGGTAGGGGTAAAGTGACTAGACAACAGGATAGATAATAGACAGTAGCAGCAGTATACTGTAGGTAGGGGTAAAGTGACTAGGCAACAGGATAGATAATAGACAGTAGCAGCAGTATACTGTAGGTAGGGGTAAAGTGACTAGACAACAGGATAGATAATAGACAGTAGCAGCAGTATACTGTAGGTAGGGGTAAAGTGACTAGACAACAGGATAGATAATAGACAGTAGCAGCAGTATACTGTAGGTAGGGGTAAAGTGACTAGGCAACAGGATAGATAATAGACAGTAGCAGCAGTATACTGTAGGTAGGGGTAAAGTGACTAGGCAACAGGATAGATAATAGACAGTAGCAGCAGTATACTGTAGGTAGGGGTAAAGTGACTAGGCAACAGGATAGATAATAGACAGTAGCAGCAGTATACTGTAGGTAGGGGTAAAGTGACTAGGCAACAGGATAGATAATAGACAGTAGCAGCAGTATACTGTAGGTAGGGGTAAAGTGACTAGGCAACAGGATAGATAATAGACAGTAGCAGCAGTATACTGTAGGTAGGGGTAAAGTGACTAGGCAACAGGATAGATAATAGACAGTAGCAGCAGTATACTGTAGGTAGGGGTAAAGTGACTAGGCAACAGGATAGATAATAGACAGTAGCAGCAGTATACTGTAGGTAGGGGTAAAGTGACTAGGCAACAGGATAGATAATAGACAGTAGCAGCAGTATACTGTAGGTAGGGGTAAAGTGACTAGGCAACAGGATAGATAATAGACAGTAGCAGCAGTATACTGTAGGTAGGGGTAAAGTGACTAGGCAACAGGATAGATAATAGACAGTAGCAGCAGTATACTGTAGGTAGGGGTAAAGTGACTAGGCAACAGGATAGATAATAGACAGTAGCAGCAGTATACTGTAGGTAGGGGTAAAGTGACTAGGCAACAGGATAGATAATAGACAGTAGCAGCAGTATACTGTAGGTAGGGGTAAAGTGACTAGGCAACAGGATAGATAATAGACAGTAGCAGCAGTATACTGTAGGTAGGGGTAAAGTGACTAGACAACAGGATAGATAATAGACAGTAGCAGCAGTATACTGTAGGTAGGGGTAAAGTGACTAGACAACAGGATAGATAATAGACAGTAGCAGCAGTATACTGTAGGTAGGGGTAAAGTGACTAGGCAACAGGATAGATAATAGACAGTAGCAGCAGTATACTGTAGGTAGGGGTAAAGTGACTAGGCAACAGGATAGATAATAGACAGTAGCAGCAGTATACTGTAGGTAGGGGTAAAGTGACTAGACAACAGGATAGATAATAGACAGTAGCAGCAGTATACTGTAGGTAGGGGTAAAGTGACTAGACAACAGGATAGATAATAGACAGTAGCAGCAGTATACTGTAGGTAGGGGTAAAGTGACTAGGCAACAGGATAGATAATAGACAGTAGCAGCAGTATACTGTAGGTAGGGGTAAAGTGACTAGGCAACAGGATAGATAATAGACAGTAGCAGCAGTATACTGTAGGTAGGGGTAAAGTGACTAGACAACAGGATAGATAATAGACAGTAGCAGCAGTATACTGTAGGTAGGGGTAAAGTGACTAGGCAACAGGATAGATAATAGACAGTAGCAGCAGTATACTGTAGGTAGGGGTAAAGTGACTAGGCAACAGGATAGATAATAGACAGTAGCAGCAGTATACTGTAGGTAGGGGTAAAGTGACTAGACAACAGGATAGATAATAGACAGTAGCAGCAGTATACTGTAGGTAGGGGTAAAGTGACTAGGCAACAGGATAGATAATAGACAGTAGCAGCAGTATACTGTAGGTAGGGGTAAAGTGACTAGACAACAGGATAGATAATAGACAGTAGCAGCAGTATACTGTAGGTAGGGGTAAAGTGACTAGGACAACAGGATAGATAATAGACAGTAGCAGCAGTATACTGTAGGTAGGGGTAAAGTGACTAGGCAACAGGATAGATAATAGACAGTAGCAGCAGTATACTGTAGGTAGGGGTAAAGTGACTAGGCAACAGGATAGATAATAGACAGTAGCAGCAGTATACTGTAGGTAGGGGTAAAGTGACTAGGCAACAGGATAGATAATAGACAGTAGCAGCAGTATACTGTAGGTAGGGGTAAAGTGACTAGGCAACAGGATAGATAATAGACAGTAGCAGCAGTATACTGTAGGTAGGGGTAAAGGGACTAGGCAACAGGATAGATAATAGACAGTAGCAGCAGTATACTGTAGGTAGGGGTAAAGGGACTAGACAACAGGATAGATAATAGACAGTAGCAGCAGTATACTGTAGGTAGGGGTAAAGTGACTAGACAACAGGATAGATAATAGACAGTAGCAGCAGTATACTGTAGGTAGGGGTAAAGTGACTAGACAACAGGATAGATAATAGACAGTAGCAGCAGTATACTGTAGGTAGGGGTAAAGTGACTAGACAACAGGATAGATAATAGACAGTAGCAGCAGTATACTGTAGGTAGGGGTAAAGTGACTAGGCAACAGGATAGATAATAGACAGTAGCAGCAGTATACTGTAGGTAGGGGTAAAGTGACTAGGCAACAGGATAGATAATAGACAGTAGCAGCAGTATACTGTAGGTAGGGGTAAAGTGACTAGGCAACAGGATAGATAATAGACAGTAGCAGCAGTATACTGTAGGTAGGGGTAAAGTGACTAGGCAACAGGATAGATAATAGACAGTAGCAGCAGTATACTGTAGGTAGGGGTAAAGTGACTAGGCAACAGGATAGATAATAGACAGTAGCAGCAGTATACTGTAGGTAGGGGTAAAGTGACTAGGCAACAGGATAGATAATAGACAGTAGCAGCAGTATACAGTAGGTAGGGGTAAAGTGACTAGACAACAGGATAGATAATAGACAGTAGCAGCAGTATACTGTAGGTAGGGGTAAAGTGACTAGGCAACAGGATAGATAATAGACAGTAGCAGCAGTATACTGTAGGTAGGGTTTAAAGTGACTAGGCAATAGGATAGATAATAGACAGTAGCAGCAGTATACTGTAGGTAGGGGTAAAGTGACTAGGCAACAGGATAGATAATAGACAGTAGCAGCAGTATACTGTAGGTAGGGGTAAAGTGACTAGGCAACAGGATAGATAATAGACAGTAGCAGCAGTATACTGTAGGTAGGGGTAAAGTGACTAGGCAACAGGATAGATAATAGACAGTAGCAGCAGTATACTGTAGGTAGGGGTAAAGTGACTAGGCAACAGGATAGATAATAGACAGTAGCAGCAGTATACTGTAGGTAGGGGTAAAGTGACTAGACAACAGGATAGATAATAGACAATAGCAGCAGTATACTGTAGGTAGGGGTAAAGTGACTAGACAACAGGATAAATAATAGACAGTAGCAGCAGTATACTGTAGGTAGGTTTAAAGTGACTAGGCAATAGGATAGATAATAGACAGTAGCAGCAGTATACTGTAGGTAGGGGTAAAGTGACTAGGCAACAGGATAGATAATAGACAGTAGCAGCAGTATACTGTAGGTAGGGGTAAAGTGACTAGACAACAGGATAGATAATAGACAGTAGCAGCAGTATACTGTAGGTAGGGGTAAAGTGACTAGACAACAGGATAAATAATAGACAGTAGCAGCAGTATACTGTAGGTAGGTTTAAAGTGACTAGGCAATAGGATAGATAATAGACAGTAGCAGCAGTATACTGTAGGTAGGGGTAAAGTGACTAGGCAACAGGATAGATAATAGACAGTAGCAGCAGTATACTGTAGGTAGGGGTAAAGTGACTAGACAACAGGATAGATAATAGACAGTAGCAGCAGTATACTGTAGGTAGGGGTAAAGTGACTAGGCAACAGGATAGATAATAGACAGTAGCAGCAGTATACTGTAGGTAGGGGTAAAGTGACTAGGCAACAGGATAGATAATAGACAGTAGCAGCAGTATACTGTAGGTAGGGGTAAAGTGACTAGACAACAGGATAGATAATAGACAGTAGCAGCAGTATACTGTAGGTAGGGGTAAAGGGACTAGGCAACAGGATAGATAATAGACAGTAGCAGCAGTATACTGTAGGTAGGGGTAAAGGGACTAGACAACAGGATAGATAATAGACAGTAGCAGCAGTATACTGTAGGTAGGGGTAAAGTGACTAGACAACAGGATAGATAATAGACAGTAGCAGCAGTATACTGTAGGTAGGGGTAAAGTGACTAGACAACAGGATAGATAATAGACAGTAGCATCAGTATACTGTAGGTAGGGGTAAAGTGACTAGACAACAGGATAGATAATAGACAGTAGCAGCAGTATACTGTAGGTAGGGGTAAAGTGACTAGACAACAGGATAGATAATAGACAGTAGCAGCAGTATACTGTAGGTAGGGGTAAAGTGACTAGGCAACAGGATAGATAATAGACAGTAGCAGCAGTATACTGTAGGTAGG
The DNA here is from genome assembly GCA_031479575.1 of Coregonus ussuriensis. NCBI lineage: Eukaryota > Metazoa > Chordata > Actinopteri > Salmoniformes > Salmonidae > Coregonus > Coregonus ussuriensis. The sequence continues at coordinate 64,471,648 of CM062483.1, read as the reverse complement.
GGTAAAGTGACTAGACAACAGGATAGATAATAGACAGTAGCAGCAGTATACTGTAGGTAGGGGTAAAGTGACTAGGCAACAGGATAGATAATAGACAATAGCAGCAGTATACTGTAGGTAGGGGTAAAGTGACTAGGCAACAGGATAGATAATAGACAGTAGTAGCAGTATACTGTAGGTATGGGTAAAGTGACTAGGCAACAGGATAGATAATAGACAGTAGCAGCAGTATACTGTAGGTAGGGGTAAAGTGACTAGGCAACAGGATAGATAATAGACAGTAGCAGCAGTATACTGTAGGTAGGGGTAAAGTGACTAGGCAACAGGATAGATAATAGAGAGTAGCAGCAGTATACTGTAGGTAGGGGTAAAGTGACTAGGCAATAGGATAGATAATAGAGAGTAGCAGCAGTATACTGTCGGTAGGGGTAAAGTGACTAGGCAACAGGATAGATAATAGACAGTAGCAGCAGTATACTGTAGGTAGGGGTAAAGTGACTAGGCAACAGGATAGATAATAGACAGTAGCAGCAGTATACTGTAGGTAGGGGTAAAGTGACTAGACAACAGGATAGATAATAGACAGTAGCAGCAGTATACTGTAGGTAGGGGTAAAGTGACTAGACAACAGGATAGATAATAGACAGTAGCAGCAGTATACTGTAGGTAGGGGTAAAGTGACTAGGCAACAGGATAGATAATAGACAGTAGCAGCAGTATACTGTAGGTAGGGGTAAAGTGACTAGGCAACAGGATAGATAATAGACAGTAGCAGCAGTATACTGTAGGTAGGGGTAAAGGGACTAGGCAACAGGATAGATAATAGACAGTAGCAGCAGTATACTGTAGGTAGGGGTAAAGTGACTAGGCAACAGGATAGATAATAGACAGTAGCAGCAGTATACTGTAGGTAGGGGTAAAGTGACTAGACAACAGGATAGATAATAGACAGTAGCAGCAGTATACTGTAGGTAGGGGTAAAGTGACTAGACAGCAGGATAGATAATAGACAGTAGCAGCAGTATACTGTAGGTAGGGGTAAAGTGACTAGGCAACAGGATAGATAATAGACAGTAGCAGCAGTATACTGTAGGTAGGGGTAAAGTGACTAGGCAACAGGATAGATAATAGACAGTAGCAGCAGTATACTGTAGGTAGGGGTAAAGGGACTAGGCAACAGGATAGATAATAGACAGTAGCAGCAGTATACTGTAGGTAGGGGTAAAGTGACTAGACAACAGGATAGATAATAGACAGTAGCAGCAGTATACTGTAGGTAGGGGTAAAGGGACTAGTCAACAGGATAGATAATAGACAGTAGCAGCAGTATACTGTAGGTAGGGGTAAAGTGACTAGGCAACAGGATAGATAATAGACAGTAGCAGCAGTATACTGTAGGTAGGGGTAAAGTGACTAGGCAACAGGATAGATAATAGACAGTAGCAGCAGTATACTGTAGGTAGGGGTAAAGTGACTAGACAACAGGATAGATAATAGACAGTAGCAGCAGTATACTGTAGGTAGGGGTAAAGTGACTAGACAACAGGATAGATAATAGACAGTAGCAGCAGTATACTGTAGGTAGGGGTAAAGTGACTAGGCAACAGGATAGATAATAGACAGTAGCAGCAGTATACTGTAGGTAGGGGTAAAGTGACTAGGCAACAGGATAGATAATAGACAGTAGCAGCAGTATACTGTAGGTAGGGGTAAAGGGACTAGGCAACAGGATAGATAATAGACAGTAGCAGCAGTATACTGTAGGTAGGGGTAAAGTGACTAGACAACAGGATAGATAATAGACAGTAGCAGCAGTATACTGTAAGTAGGGGTAAAGGGACTAGTCAACAGGATAGATAATAGACAGTAGCAGCAGTATACTGTAGGTAGGGGTAAAGTGACTAGGCAACAGGATAGATAATAGACAGTAGCAGCAGTATACTGTAGGTAGGGGTAAAGTGACTAGGCAACAGGATAGATAATAGACAGTAGCAGCAGTATACTGTAGGTAGGGGTAAAGTGACTAGGCAACAGGATAGATAATAGACAGTAGCAGCAGTATACTGTAGGTAGGGGTAAAGTGACTAGGCAACAGGATAGATAATAGACAGTAGCAGCAGTATACTGTAGGTAGGGGTAAAGTGACTAGGCAACAGGATAGATAATAGACAGTAGCAGCAGTATACTGTAGGTAGGGGTAAAGTGACTAGACAACAGGATAGATAATAGACAGTAGCAGCAGTATACTGTAGGTAGGGGTAAAGTGACTAGACAACAGGATAGATAATAGACAGTAGCAGCAGTATACTGTAGGTAGGGGTAAAGTGACTAGACAACAGGATAGATAATAGACAGTAGCAGCAGTATACTGTAGGTAGGGGTAAAGTGACTAGGCAACAGGATAGATAATAGACAGTA
>CM062483.1:64412658-64468730 GCA_031479575.1 Coregonus ussuriensis | reverse complement strand
TACCCTACCTTACAACACTACCTACCCTACCTTACAACACTACCTACCCTACCTTACAACACTACCTACCCTACCTTACAACACTACCTACCCTACCTTACAACACTACCTACCTTACAACACTACCTACCCTACCTTACAACACTACCTACCCTACCTTACAACACTACCTACCCTACCTTACAACACTACCTACCCTACCTTACAACACTACCTACCCTACCTTACAACACTACCTACCCTACCTTACAACACTACCTACCCTACCTTACAACACTACCTACCCTACCTTACAACACTACCTACCCTACCTTACAACACTACCTACCCTACCTTACAACACTACTACCTACCTTACAACACTACCTACCCTACCTTACAACACTACCTACCCTACCTTACAACACTACCTACCCTACCTTACAACACTACCTACCCTACCTTACAACACTACCTACCCTACCTTACAACAACCTACCCTACCTTACAACACTACCTACCCTACCTTACAACACTACCTACCCTACCTTACAACACTACCTACCCTACCTTACAACACTACCTACCTTACAACACTACCTACCCTACCTTACAACACTACCTACCTTACAACACTACCTACCCTACCTTACAACACTACCTACCCTACCTTACAACACTACCTACCTTACAACACTACCTACCCTACCTTACAACACTACCTACCCTACCTTACAACACTACCTACCCTACCTTACAACACTACCTACCCTACCTTACAACACTACCTACCCTACCTTACAACACTACCTACCCTACCTTACAACACTACCTACCCTACCTTACAACACTACCTACCCTACCTTACAACACTACCTACCCTACCTTACAACACTACCTACCCTACCTTACAACACTACCTACCCTACCTTACAACACTACCTACCCTACCTTACAACACTACCTACCCTACCTTACAACACTACCTACACCCTACCTTACAACACTACCTACCCTACCTTACAACACTACCTACCCTACCTTACAACACTACCTACCCTACCTTACAACACTACCTACCCTACCTTACAACACTACCTACCCTACCTTACAACACTACCTACCCTACCTTACAACACTACCTACCCTACCTTACAACACTACCTACCCTACCTTACAACACTACCTACCCTACCTTACAACACTACCTACCCTACCTTACAACACTACCTACCCTACCTTACAACACTACCTACCCTACCTTACAACACTACCTACCCTACCTTACAACACTACCTACCCTACCTTACAACACTACCTACCCTACCTTACAACACTACCTACCCTACCTTACAACACTACCTACCCTACCTTACAACACTACCTACCCTACCTTACAACACTACCTACCCTACCTTACAACACTACCTACCCTACCTTACAACACTACCTACCCTACCTTACAACACTACCTACCCTACCTTACATTACAACACTACCTACCCTACCTTACAACACTACCTACTCTACCTTACAACACTACCTACCCTACCTTACAACACTACCTACCCTACCTTACAACACTACCTACCCTACCTTACAACACTACCTACCTTACAACACTACCTACCCTACCTTACAACACTACCTACCTTACAACACTACCTACCCTACCTTACAACACTACCTACCCTACCTTACAACACTACCTACCCTACCTTACAACACTACCTACCCTACCTTACAACACTACCTACCCTACCTTACAACACTACCTACCCTACCTTACAACACTACCTACCCTACCTTACAACACTACCTACCCTACCTTACAACACTACCTACCCTACCTTACAACACTACCTACCCTACCTTACAACACTACCTACCCTACCTTACAACACTACCTACCCTACCTTACAACACTACCTACCCTACCTTACAACACTACCTACCCTACCTTACAACACTACCTACCCTACCTTACACCCTACCTTACAACACTACCTACCCTACCTTACAACACTACCTACCCTACCTTACAACACTACCTACCCTACCTTACAACACTACCTACCCTACCTTACAACACTACCTACCCTACCTTACAACACTACCTACCCTACCTTACAACACTACCTACCCTACCTTACAACACTACCTACCCTACCTTACAACACTACCTACCTTACAACACTACCTACCCTACCTTACAACACTACCTACCCTACCTTACAACACTACCTACCCTACCTTACAACACTACCTACCCTACCTTACAACACTACCTACCCTACCTTACAACACTACCTACCCTACCTTACAACACTACCTACCCTACCTTACAACACTACCTACCCTACCTTACAACACTACCTACCCTACCTTACAACACTACCTACCCTACCTTACAACACTACCTACCCTACCTTACAACACTACCTACCCTACCTTACAACACTACCTACCCTACCTTACAACACAACACTACCTACCCTACCTTACAACACTACCTACCCTACCTTACAACACTACCTACCCTACCTTACAACACTACCTACCCTACCTTACAACACTACCTACCTTACAACACTACCTACCCTACCTTACAACACTACCTACCCTACCTTACAACACTACCTACCCTACCTTACAACACTACCTACCCTACCTTACAACACTACCTACCCTACCTTACAACACTACCTACCCTACCTTACAACACTACCTACCTTACAACACTACCTACCCTACCTTACAACACTACCTACCCTACCTTACAACACTACCTACCCTACCTTACAACACTACCTACCTTACAACACTACCTACCCTACCTTACAACACTACCTACCCTACCTTACAACACTACCTACCTTACAACACTACCTACCCTACCTTACAACACTACCTACCCTACCTTACAACACTACCTACCCTACCTTACAACACTACCTACCCTACCTTACAACACTACACTACCTACCTTACAACACTACCTACCCTACCTTACAACACTACCTACCCTACCTTACAACACTACCTACCCTACCTTACAACACTACCTACCCTACCTTACAACACTACCTACCCTACCTTACAACACTACCTACCCTACCTTACAACACTACCTACCCTACCTTACAACACTACCTACCCTACCTTACAACACTACCTACCCTACCTTACAACACTACCTACCCTACCTTACAACACTACCTACCCTACCTTACAACACTACCTACCCTACCTTACAACACTACCTACCCTACCTTACAACACTACCTACCCTACCTTACAACACTACCTACCTTACAACACTACCTACCCTACCTTACAACACTACCTACCCTACCTTACAACACTACCTACCCTACCTTACAACACTACCTACCCTACCTTACAACACTACCTACCCTACCTTACAACACTACCTACCCTACCTTACAACACTACCTACCCTACCTTACAACACAACACTACCTACCCTACCTTACAACACTACCTACCTTACAACACTACCTACCCTACCTTACAACACTACCTACCCTACCTTACAACACTACCTACCCTACCTTACAACACTACCTACCCTACCTTACAACACTACCTACCCTACCTTACAACACTACCTACCCTACCTTACAACACTACCTACCCTACCTTACAACACTACCTACCTTACAACACTACCTACCCTACCTTACAACACTACCTACCCTACCTTACAACACTACCTACCCTACCTTACAACACTACCTACCCTACCTTACAACACTACCTACCCTACCTTACAACACTACCTACCCTACCTTACAACACTACCTACCCTACCTTACAACACTACCTACCCTACCTTACAACACTACCTACCCTACCTTACAACACTACCTACCCTACCTTACAACACTACCTACCCTACCTTACAACACTACCTACCCTACCTTACAACACTACCTACCCTACCCTACCTTACAACACTACCTACCCTACCTTACAACACTACCTACCCTACCTTACAACACTACCTACCCTACCTTACAACACTACCTACCCTACCTTACAACACTACCTACCCTACCTTACAACACTACCTACCCTACCTTACAACACTACCTACCTTACAACACTACCTACCCTACCTTACAACACTACCTACCCTACCTTACAACACTACCTACCCTACCTTACAACACTACCTACCCTACCTTACAACACTACCTACCCTACCTTACAACACTACCTACCCTACCTTACAACACTACCTACCCTACCTTACAACACTACCTACCCTACCTTACAACACTACCTACCCTACCTTACAACACTACCTACCCTACCTTACAACACTACCTACCCTACCTTACAACACTACCTACCCTACCTTACAACACTACCTACCCTACCTTACAACACTACCTACCCTACCTTACAACACTACCTACCTTACAACACTACCTACCCTATACCTACCCTACCTTACAACACTACCTACCCTACCTTACAACACTACCTACCCTACCTTACAACACTACCTACCCTACCTTACAACACTACCTACCCTACCTTACAACACTACCTACCCTACCTTACAACACTACCTACCTTACAACACTACCTACCCTACCTTACAACACTACCTACCCTACCTTACAACACTACCTACCCTACCTTACAACACTACCTACCCTACCTTACAACACTACCTACCCTACCTTACAACACTACCTACCCTACCTTACAACACTACCTACCCTACCTTACAACACTACCTACCCTACCTTACAACACTACCTACCCTACCTTACAACACTACCTACCCTACCTTACAACACTACCTACCCTACCTTACAACACTACCTACCCTACCTTACAACACTACCTACCCTACCTTACAACACTACCTACCCTACCTTACCTTACAACACTACCTACCCTACCTTACAACACTACTACCCTACCTTACAACACTACCTACCCTACCTTACAACACTACCTACCTTACAACACTACCTACCCTACCTTACAACACTACCTACCCTACCTTACAACACTACCTACCCTACCTTACAACACTACCTACCCTACCTTACAACACTACCTACCCTACCTTACAACACTACCTACCCTACCTTACAACACTACCTACCCTACCTTACAACACTACCTACCCTACCTTACAACACTACCTACCTTACAACACTACCTACCCTACCTTACAACACTACCTACCCTACCTTACAACACTACCTACCTTACCTTACAACACTACCTACCCTACCTTACAACACTACCTACCCTACCTTACAACACTACCTACCCTACCTTACAACACTACCTACCCTACCTTACAACACTACCTACCCTACCTTACAACACTACCTACCCTACCTTACAACACTACCTACCCTACCTTACTTACAACACTACCTACCCTACCTTACAACACTACCTACCCTACCTTACAACACTACCTACCCTACCTTACAACACTACCTACCCTACCTTACAACACTACCTACCCTACCTTACAACACTACCTACCCTACCTTACAACACTACCTACCCTACCTTACAACACTACCTACCCTACCTTACAACACTACCTACCCTACCTTACAACACTACCTACCCTACCTTACAACACTACCTACCCTACCTTACAACACTACCTACCCTACCTTACAACACTACCTACCCTACCTTACAACACTACCTACCCTACCTTACAACACTACCTACCCTACCTTACAACACTACCTACCCTACCTTACAACACTACCTACCTACCTTACAACACTACCTACCCTACCTTACAACACTACCTACCCTACCTTACAACACTACCTACCCTACCTTACAACACTACCTACCCTACCTTACAACACTACCTACCCTACCTTACAACACTACCTACCTACCCTACCTTACAACACTACCTACCCTACCTTACAACACTACCTACCCTACCTTACAACACTACCTACCCTACCTTACAACACTACCTACCTTACAACACTACCTACCCTACCTTACAACACTACCTACCCTACCTTACAACACTACCTACCCTACCTTACAACACTACCTACCCTACCTTACAACACTACCTACCCTACCTTACAACACTACCTACCCTACCTTACAACACTACCTACCCTACCTTACAACACTACCTACCCTACCTTACAACACTACCTACCCTACCTTACAACACTACCTACCCTACCTTACAACACTACCTACCCTACCTTACAACACTACCTACCTTACAACACTACCTACCCTACCTTACAACACTACCTACCCTACCTTACAACACTACCTACCCTACCTTACAACACTACCTACCTACCTTACAACACTACCTACCCTACCTTACAACACTACCTACCCTACCTTACAACACTACCTACCACCTTACAACACTACCTACCCTACCTTACAACACTACCTACCCTACCTTACAACACTACCTACCCTACCTTACAACACTACCTACCCTACCTTACAACACTACCTACCCTACCTTACAACACTACCTACCCTACCTTACAACACTACCTACCCTACCTTACAACACTACCTACCCTACCTTACAACACTACCTACCCTACCTTACAACACTACCTACCCTACCTTACAACACTACCTACCCTACCTTACAACACTACCTACCCTACCTTACAACACTACCTACCCTACCTTACAACACTACCTACCCTACCTTACAACACTACCTACCCTACCTTACAACACTACCTACCCTACCTTACAACACTACCTACCCTACCTTACAACACTACCTACCCTACCTTACAACACTACCTACCCTACCTTACAACACTACCTACCCTACCTTACAACACTACCTACCCTACCTTACAACACTACCTACCCTACCTACCTTACAACACTACCTACCCTACCTTACAACACTACCTACCCTACCTTACAACACTACCTACCCTACCTTACAACACTTACCTACCTTACAACACTACCTACCCTACCTTACAACACTACCTACCCTACCTTACAACACTACCTACCCTACCTTACAACACTACCTACCCTACCTTACAACACTACCTACCCTACCTTACAACACTACCTACCTACCTTACAACACTACCTACCCTACCTTACAACACTACCTACCCTACCTTACAACACTACCTACCCTACCTTACAACACTACCTACCCTACCTTACAACACTACCTACCTTACAACACTACCTACCTTACAACACTACCTACCCTACCTTACAACACTACCTACCCTACCTTACAACACTACCTACCCTACCTTACAACACTACCTACCCTACCTTACAACACTACCTACCCTACCTTACAACACTACCTACCCTACCTTACAACACTACTACCTACCCTACCTTACAACACTACCTACCCTACCTTACAACACTACCTACCCTACCTTACAACACTACCTACCCTACCTTACAACACTACCTACCCTACCTTACAACACTACCTACCCTACCTTACAACACTACCTACCCTACCTTACAACACTACCTACCCTACCTTACAACACTACCTACCCTACCTTACAACACTACCTACCCTACCTTACAACACTACCTACCCTACCTTACAACACTACCTACCCTACCTTACAACACTACCTACCCTACCTTACAACACTACCTACCCTACCTTACAACACTACCTACCCTACCTTACAACACTACCTACCCTACCTTACAACACTACCTACCCTACCTTACAACACTACCTACCCTACCTTACAACACTACCTACCCTACCTTACAACACTACCTACCCTACCTTACAACACTACCTACCCTACCTTACAACACTACCTACCCTACCTTACAACACTACCTACCCTACCTTCCTTACAACACTACCTACCCTACCTTACAACACTACCTACCCTACCTTACAACACTACCTACCCTACCTTACAACACTACCTACCTACCTTACAACACTACCTACCCTACCTTACAACACTACCTACCCTACCTTACAACACTACCTACCCTACCTTACAACACTACCTACCCTACCTTACAACACTACCTACCCTACCTTACAACACTACCTACCCTACCTTACAACACTACCTACCCTACCTTACAACACTACCTACCCTACCTTACAACACTACCTACCCTACCTTACAACACTACCTACCCTACCTTACAACACTACCTACCCTACCTTACAACACTACCTACCTTACAACACTACCTACCCTACCTTACAACACTACCTACCCTACCTTACAACACTACCTACCCTTACAACACTACCTACCTACCTTACAACACTACCTACCCTACCTTACAACACTCACTACCTACCCTACCTTACAACACTACCTACCCTACCTTACAACACTACCTACCCTACCTTACAACACTACCTACCCTACCTTACAACACTACCTACCCTACCTTACAACACTACCTACCCTACCTTACAACACTACCTACCCTACCTTACAACACTACCTACCCTACCTTACAACACTACCTACCCTACCTTACAACACTACCTACCCTACCTTACAACACTACCTACCCTACCTTACAACACTACCTACCCTACCTTACAACACTACCTACCCTACCTTACAACACTACCTACCCTACCTTACAACACTACCTACCCTACCTTACAACACTACCTACCCTACCTTACAACACTACCTACCCTACCTTACAACACTACCTACCCTACCTTACAACACTACCTACCCTACCTTACAACACTACCTACCCTACCTTACAACACTACCTACCTTACAACACTACCTACCCTACCTTACCTTACAACACTACCTACCCTACCTTACAACACTACCTACCCTACCTTACAACACTACCTACCCTACCTTACAACACTACCTACCCTACCTTACAACACTACCTACCCTACCTTACAACACTACCTACCCTACCTTACAACACTACCTACCCTACCTTACAACACTACCTACCCTACCTTACAACACTACCTACCCTACCTTACAACACTACCTACCCTACCTTACAACACTACCTACCCTACCTTACAACACTACCTACCCTACCTTACAACACTACCTACCCTACCTTACAACACTACCTACCCTACCTTACAACACTACCTACCTACCTTACAACACTACCTACCCTACCTTACAACACTACCTACCCTACCTTACAACACTACCTACCCTACCTTACAACACTACCTACCCTACCTTACAACACTACCTACCCTACCTTACAACACTACCTACCCTACCTTACAACACTACCTACCCTACCTTACAACACTACCTACTTACAACACTACCTACCCTACCTTACAACACTACCTACCCTACCTTACAACACTACCTACCCTTACAACACTACCTACCCTACCTTACAACACTACCTACCCTACCTTACAACACTACCTACCCTACCTTACAACACTACCTACCCTACCTTACAACACTACCTACCCTACCTTACAACACTACCTACCCTACCTTACAACACTACCTACCCTACCTTACAACACTACCTACCCTACCTTACAACACTACCTACCCTACCTTACAACACTACCTACCTTACAACACTACCTACCCTACCTTACAACACTACCTACCCTACCTTACAACACTACCTACCCTACCTTACAACACTACCTACCCTACCTTACAACACTACCTACCCTACCTTACAACACTACCTACCCTACCTTACAACACTACCTACCCTACCTTACAACACTACCTACCCTACCTTACAACACTACCTACCCTACCTTACAACACTACCTACCCTACCTTACAACACTACCTACCCTACCTTACAACACTACCTACCCTACCTTACAACACTACCTACCCTACCTTACAACACTACCTACCCTACCTTACAACACTACCTACCCTACCTTACAACACTACCTACCCTACCTTACAACACTACCTACCCTACCTTACAACACTACCTACCCTACCTTACAACACTACCTACCCTACCTTACAACACTACCTACCCTACCTTACAACACTACCTACCCTACCTTACAACACTACCTACCTACCTTACAACACTACCTACCCTACCTTACAACACTACCTACCCTACCTTACAACACTACCTACCCTACCTTACAACACTACCTACCCTACCTTACAACACTACCTACCCTACCTTACAACACTACCTACCCTACCTTACAACACTACCTACCCTACCTTACAACCTACTACCTACCTTACAACACTACCTACCTTACAACACTACCTACCCTACCTTACAACACTACCTACCCTACCTTACTACCTACCCTACCTTACAACACTACCTACCTTACAACACTACCTACCCTACCTTACAACACTACCTACCCTACCTTACAACACTACCTACCCTACCTTACAACACTACCTACCCTACCTTACAACACTACCTACCCTACCTTACAACACTACCTACCCTACCTTACAACACTACCTACCCTACCTTACAACACTACCTACCCTACCTTACAACACTACCTACCCTACCTTACAACACTACCTACCCTACCTTACAACACTACCTACCCTACCTTACAACACTACCTACCCTACCTTACAACACTACCTACCCTACCTTACAACACTACCTACCCTACCTTACAACACTACCTACCCTACCTTACAACACTACCTACCCTACCTTACAACACTACCTACCCTACCTTACAACACTACCTACCCTACCTTACAACACTACCTACCCTTACAACACTACCTACCCTACCTTACAACACTACCTACCCTACCTTACAACACTACCTACCCTACCTTACAACACTACCTACCCTACCTTACAACACTACCTACCCTACCTTACAACACTACCTACCTTACAACACTACCTACCCTACCTTACAACACTACCTACCCTACCTTACAACACTACCTACCCTACCTTACAACACTACCTACCCTACCTTACAACACTACCTACCCTACCTTACAACACTACCTACCCTACCTTACAACACTACCTACCCTACCTTACAACACTACCTACCCTACCTTACAACACTACCTACCCTACCTTACAACACTACCTACCCTACCTTACAACACTACCTACCCTACCTTACAACACTACCTACCCTACCTTACAACACTACCTACCCTACCTTACAACACTACCTACCCTACCTTACAACACTACCTACCTACCTTACAACACTACCTACCCTACCTTACAACACTACCTACCCTACCTTACAACACTACCTACCCTACCTTACAACACTACCCTACCTTACAACACAACCCACCCTACCTTACAACACTACCTACCCTACAACACTACCTACCCTACCTTACAACACTACCTACCCTACCTTACAACACTACCTACCCTACCTTACAACACTACCTACCCTACCTTACAACACTACCTACCCTACCTTACAACACTACCTACCCTACCTTACAACACTACCTACCCTACCTTACAACACTACCTACCCTACCTTACAACACTACCTACCTTACAACACTACCTACCCTACCTTACAACACTACCTACCTACCTTACAACACTACCTAACCTACCTTACAACACTACCTACCCTACCTTACAACACTACCTACCCTACCTTACAACACTACCTACCCTACCTTACAACACTACCTACCCTACCTTACAACACTACCTACCCTACCTTACAACACTACCTACCCTACCTTACAACACTACCTACCCTACTTACAACACTACCTACCCTACCTTACAACACTACCTACCCTACCTTACAACACTACCTACCCTACCTTACAACACTACCTACCCTACCTTACAACACTACCTACCCTACCTTACAACACTACCTACCCTACCTTACAACACTACCTACCCTACCTTACAACACTACCTACCCTACCTTACAACACTACCTACCCTACCTTACAACACTACCTACCCTACCTTACAACACTACCTACCCTACCTTACAACACTACCTACCCTACCTTACAACACTACCTACCCTACCTTACAACACTACCTACCCTACCTTACAACACTACCTACCCTACCTTACAACACTACCTACCCTACCTTACAACACTACCTACCCTACCTTACAACACTACCTACCCTACCTTACAACACTACCTACCCTACCTTACAACACTACCTACCCTACCTTACAACACTACCTACCCTACCTTACAACACTACCTACCCTACCTTACAACACTACCTACCCTACCTTACAACACTACCTACCTTACAACACTACCTACCCTACCTTACAACACTACCTACCCTACCTTACAACACTACCTACCCTACCTTACAACACTACCTACCTTACAACACTACCTACCCTACCTTACAACACTACCTACCCTACCTTACAACACTACCTACCCTACCTTACAACACTACCTACCTTACAACACTACCTACCCTACCTTACAACACTACCTACCTTACAACACTACCTACCCTACCTTACAACACTACCTATCCTACCTTACAACACTACCTACCCTACCTTACAACACTACCTACCCTACCTTACAAAACTACCTACCCTACCATACAACACTACCTACCCTACCTTACAACACTACCTACCCTACCATACAACACTACCTACCCTACCTTACAACACTACCTACCCTACCTTACAACACTACCTACCCTACCTTACAACAATACCTACCCTACCTTACAACACTACCTACCCTACCTTACAACACTACCTACCCTACCTTACAACACTACCTACCCTACCTTACAACACTACCTACCTTACCTTACAACACTACCTACCCTACCTTACAACACTACCTACCCTACCTTACAACACTACCTACCCTACCTTACAACACTACCTACCCTACCTTACAACACTACCTACCCTACCTTACAACACTACCTACCTTACAACACTACCTACCCTACCTTACAACACTACCTACCCTACCTTACAACACTACATACCTTACCTTACAACACTATCTACCCTACCTTACAACACTACCTACCTTACAACACTACCTACCCTACCTTACAACACTACCTACCTTACAACACTACCTACCCTACCTTACAACACTACCTACCCTACCTTACAACACTACCTACCCTACCTTACAACACTACCTACCCTACCTTACAACACTACCTACCCTACCTTACAACACTACCTACCCTACCTTACAACACTACCTACCCTACCTTACAACACTACCTACCTTACAACACTACCTACCCTACCTTACAACACTACCTACCCTACCTTACAACACTACCTACCCTACCTTACAACACTACCTACCTTACAACACTACCTACCCTACCTTACAACACTACCTACCCTACCTTACAACACTACCTACCCTACCTTACAACACTACCTACCCTACCTTACAACACTACCTACCTTACAACACTACCTACCCTACCTTACAACACTACCTACCCTACCTTACAACACTACCTACCCTACCTTACAACACTACCTACCTTACAACACTACCTACCCTACCTTACAACACTACCTACCTTACAACACTACCTACCCTACCTTACAACACTACCTACCCTACCTTACAACACTACCTACCCTACCTTACAACACTACCTACCCTACCTTACAACACTACCTACCTTACAACACTACCTACCCTACCTTACAACACTACCTACCCTACCTTACAACACTACCTACCCTACCTTACAACACTACCTACCCTACCTTACAACACTACCTACCCTACCTTACAACACTACGTACCCTACCTTACAACACTACCTACCTTACAACACTACCTACCCTACCTTACAACACTACCTACCTTACAACACTACCTACCCTACCTTACAACACTACCTACCCTACCATACAACACTACCTACCCTACCTTACAACACTATCTACCTTACAACACTACCTACCCTACCTTACAACACTACCTACCCTACCTTACAACACTACCTACCCTACCTTACAACACTACCTACCCTACCTTACAACACTACCTACCCTACCTTACAACACTACCTACCCTACCTTACAACACTACCTACCCTACCTTACAACACTACCTACCCTACCCTACAACACTACCTACCCTACCTTACAACACTACCTACCCTACCTTACAACACTACCTACCCTACCTTACAACACTACCTACCCTACCTTACAACACTACCTACCCTACCTTACAACACTACCTACCCTACCTTACAACACTACCTACCTTACAACACTACCTACCCTACCTTACAACACTACCTACCCTACCTTACAACACTACCTACCCTACCTTACAACACTACCTACCTTACAACACTACCTACCCTACCTTACAACACTACCTACCCTACCTTACAACACTACCTACCTTACAACACTACCTACCCTACCTTACAACACTACCTACCTTACAACACTACCTACCCTACCTTACAACACTACCTACCCTACCTTACAACACTACCTACCCTACCTTACAACACTACCTACCCTACCTTACAACACTACCAACCTTACAACACTACCTACCCTACCTTACAACACTACCTACCTTACAACACTACCTACCCTACCTTACAACACTACCTACCTTACAACACTACCTACCCTACCTTACAACACTACCTACCCTACCTTACAACACTACCTACCCTACCTTACAACACTACCTACCCTACCTTACAACACTTTCTAGCTCTGGCTCAGAATGTTTATTTCAGGATTTCTTTTTTTCCACACCTTAGAGGAGACATACGCTTGTGTAGGGAACCCATGGGTCTCAGAAGGTTAAGTTACAGGGGGCCTAAGGTTAAGTTACAGGGGGCCTAAGGTTAAGTTACAGGGGGGCCTAAGGTTAAGTTACAGGGGGCCTAAGGTTAAGTTACAGGGGGGCCTAAGGTTAAGTTACAGGGGGCCTAAGGTTAAGTTACAGGGGGCCTAAGGTTAAGTTACAAGGGACCTAAGGTTAAGTTACAGGGAGGCCTAAGGTTAAGTTACAGGGGGGCCTAAGGTTAAGTTACAGGGGGCCTAAGGTTAAGTTACAGGGGGACCCAAGGTTAAGTTACAGGGAGGCCTAAGGTTAAGTTACAGGGGGGCCTAAGGTTAAGTTACAGGGGGCCTAAGGTTAAGTTACAGGGGGACCTAAGGTTAAGTTACAGGGGGCCTAAGGTTAAGTTACAGGGGGACCCAAGCCGTCTTCAACTTGATTGTCTCATTGACATGTTTAGAAACAATCTGTTTTACCAATCACACCCTCTGTTTATATAATAGTTTATATATTTATTTTATGTAACCTTCTTATCAGAGTTCATGTTGATAAATCAGAATAGTAATGAATGTGTTCTTTGTAGTTTAGTCGATCCATAACAGAGTAGGAACCTACTGATCAGTCTGCAGTTGGCGGTTATGAAAGAGAAGGAAGGCCTTTAGGGCCTGCGTCCCAAATGGCACCCTGTTCCCTACGGGCCCTGGTCAAAAGTAGTGCACTAAATAGGGAATAGGGTGCCATTTGGGAGGCTATAGGTAAACATGCAGTTAGATAAGGATCTGTTCCTCCATGGTAGATAAACATCCGTCTGCTGGTTAATGGACGGTGTCCTCTGCTCTTCGCTGGAAGACACATTCACTTACTGAGAGACACGCTCATACTGAGAGTTCTCTATTTGATGGATTATTCCAATATGGGCTAGTAATATGAGTAGGAAGACTTACACCCTCCCCCCCAAAAAAAAACGTTGCTGAGCTGCTGACAAACAGAAAGTAACGTTTGAAAATGTTTTAAAGTTGCACATGATATACATTCCTTCTTCAGGATTAAGACAATATAACCGTGTTATTTTATTAAAAAGGAAAACCTGCAGTTAGAGAATGTTCCTCCATGGTAAATGAACATCGGTCTGATGGCTAATGATGTTCTCTGCTCTTCTCTGGAAGACACATTCACTTAACCCTTAACCCTTAACCCTTGGACACACAACTGAGAGTGCGTGTGTGCGTTTGTATTTTGGTGTATTATGGGGGATTATAATAATATTATCGTATTTGACTATTTAGAAGTTTGGGCGACGGTAGTTCTAGAGTTTACAACAGAACGACACACACCCAAAATAGTTGTCCTACTATCCATTTAATGGAGAAGAAAAAAAAACGGTTTACAGCGCATTCGGAAAGTATTCAGACCCCTTGACTTTTTCCACATTTTGTTACGTTACAGCTTTGTTGTAAAACTGATTAAATTGTTTTTTCCCCCCTTCAATGCTGCAGACATTTTTTGGGACCCTTCCCCAGATCTGTGCCTCGACATAATCTTGTCTCGGAGCTCGACGGACAATTCCTTCGACCTCATGGCTTGGTTTTTGCTCTGACATGCACTGTCAACTGTGGGACCTTATATAGACAGGTGTGTACCTTTCCAAATCATGTCCAATCAATTGAATTTACCACAGGTGGACTCCAATCAAGTTGTAGAAACATCTCAAGGATGGTCAATGGAAACATGATGCACCTGAGCTCAATTTCGAGTCTCATAGCAAAGGGTCTGTTTTTGCTTTGCCATTATGGGGTATTGTGTGTAGATTGATGAGGGGAAAAAAACGACTTAATATATTTTACAATAAGGCTGTAACGTAACAAAATGTGGAAAAAGTCAAGGGGTCTGAATACTTTCCGAATGCACTGTATATGCCTTCTTCAGGATTAACACAAAAATAGCATGTTGGATCTATCTTATAAATCTATGTTGCTACTGTTACACACTCTCTCTCTCTTTCTCACACACACACACACCCTGTACATCCCCACAATCTCACACCCATAATCAGAGTTTAAAAAGGCTACAGTGCCTTCAGAATGTATCCCTTTCAGAAAGTGTTCACACCCCTTTACTTTTTCAACATTGTGTTGTGTTACAGCCTGGATTTAAAATTGATTACATTGAGATTTTTTTTACTGGCCTACACACAATACCCCAGAATGTCAAAGTGGAATTATGTTTTTAGTTTTTAGAAATTAATAAAAAATGAAAAGCTGAAATGTCTAGAGTCAATAAGCATTCAACCCCTTTGTTATGGCAAGCCTAAATAAGTTCAGGGTTACAAATTTGCTTAACAAGTCACATAAGAAGTTGCATGGACTCACTCTGTGTGCAATAATAGTGTTTAACATGATTTTTGAAAGACTTCTTCATCTCTGTACCCCACACATACAATTAACTTTCAGGTTCCTCAGTCGAGCAGTGAATTTCAAACACAGATTCAACCACAAAGACCAGGGAGGTTTTTTAATGCCTCACAAAGAAGGGCACCTATTGGTAGATGGGTAAAAATAAAAAAAAGCAGACATTGAATATCCCTTTGAACATGGTGAAGTTATTAGTTACACTTTGGATGGTGTATCAATACACCCAGTTACTACAAAGATACAGGCGTCCTTCCTAACTCAGTTGCTGGAGAGGAAGGAAACCGCTCAGGGATTTCACCATGAGGCCAAAAAAATTACGGAGTTTAATGGCTGTGATTGGAGAAAACTGAGGATGGATCAACAACATTGTACTTACTCCACCTTACTAAGCTAACTGATATAGTGAAAAGAAGGAAGCCTATACAATAAAAAATATTCCAAAACATGCATCCTGTTTGCAATACTAGAAAAAATGTGGCAAAGCAATTACCTTTTTGTCCTGAAGGGAAAGTGTTTAATTTGGGGCAAATCCAATATAACACATTACAGAGTACCACTCTCCATATTTTCAAGCATAGTGGTGGCTGCATCATGTTATGGGTATGCTTGCAATCGTTAAGAACTGGGGAGTTTTTCAGAATAAAAAAGAAACAGAATAGAGCTAATCACAGGCAACGTCCGAGAGGAAAACCTGGTTCTGTCACGTTCGTTGTGTAAAGGATCGGACCAAGGTGCAGCGTGGTATGCGTACATAGTCGTTTATTTTAATAAACACAGACAAAATAACAAAATCCAACAGAACGTGAAGTTCAAGAGGCTAAACATCAAACAAGCCAAACAGAAACAAGATCCCACAACTAAGGTAGGCAACATGGCTGCCTAAGTATGGTCCCCAATCAGAGACAATGACCGACAGCTGCCTCTGATTGGGAACCACACCCGGCCAACATAGAAATATATAAATTAGATTTCACACCCTGACCAACCCAACTAGAGATCTCAATGTCAGGGCGTGACAGGTTCAGTCTGCTTTCCAACAGACACTGGGAGATGAATTCACCTTTCAGCAGGACAATAACCTAAAACACAAGGCCAAATCGACACTGGAGTTGCTTACCAAGAAGACGGTGAATGTTCCTGAGTGGCCGAGTTACAGTTTTGACTTAAATCTACTTGAAAATCTATAGCAAGACCTGAAAATTGTTGTCTAGCAATGATCAACAACCACTTTGACAGAGCTTGAAGAATCTTTTAAAGAATAATGGGAAAATGTTGCACAATCCAGATGTGGAAAGCTCTTAGAGACTTACCCAGAAAGACTCACAGCTGTAATAACTGACAAAGGTGCTTCTACAGAGTATTGACTCAGAGGTGTGAATATAGATATTTCTGTATTTCATTTCCAATACATTTTCTAAAATGTCTAAAAACATGTTTTCTCACTTTGTCATTATGAGGTATTGTGTGTAGATGTGTAAGGGGGAAAAAAAATATATTTCATCCATTTTGAATTCAGTCTGTAACAACAATACGTGGAATAAGTCAAGGGGTGTGAATATTTTCTGAAGGCAGTGTACTTCTGAAACCCCCATATGTTCTTCAGTGCTGAGAGCTTGGGATTCCTCACTCAGCCATGGGAAAGGCAATGCAAATACATTCCAGAACGAGCCCTGATGCATTTTGCAGATGTTCTGGGTGATATATTTAGCAGCCTGAATGGTTGCGGTTATTGTATGCATGATTAATATTCCTGCATACATTACTCTTTAAATTACTCTTTATTTGTTATTTTTTACTTATCTATTTTTTTACTTAACACTTATTTTTCTTTAAACTGCATTGTTGGTTAAGGGCTTGTCAGTAAGCATTTCACTCTAAGGTCTAAACCTGTTGTATTCGGCGCATGTGACGAATGCAATTTGATTTGATTTGAACATTTGATTTGATTACGTTACTCTTTACATTAACCTAAAGCTTCTTCTCAACATTACAACATTTATTTTCCTCAACACTTTAAAGGCCCAATGCAGCCATTTTATATCAATATCAAATAATTTTCTGGGTAACTTACTGTTATCCATTAAAAATGGTCAAAAATAAACAAAAATAGCTTTTTAGCTAAATACTATTTCCGAAGCAAGAATTTAGCTAGGACTGTCTGGCAGGGGTTTGAGTAGGGAGGGGAAAACCGAAAACTAGCTGTTATTGGCAGAGAGGTTCGGAATTTTCTATCTTGTTGGTCTATTAACTAATTTACCGCCTCGTGATGTCACCAGGCAGGACAAAACTCCATCCCACCAAAACAGGTTGAATTCTCAGGCAGTCTTTTTAAACAGCTCAGTGTGGAAATATATATACAACACAGGAAAATCATGTTTTTGAATGCACTGGACCTTTAACTAATGTACCGCCTGGTGATGTCACCAGGCAAGTCGAAACTCCACCCATAAAAAAACCTGCTGATTAGAAAGTCTTGTGTAGATTGTATTTTCAACCAGCAGCTATCAGGAAATAACACTGATAAAATGTTTTCACACTGTTAGTTTTATCAGCTGTTGTACAATATGATACAACACGTAGGAAAAACTGGAAAAACTGCATTTTGATTGCACCTGGCCTTTAAACTCTCAATCAAGACACATTTCATTCCACTGTTCTCCAACAAGGGGCAGTACCTCCCTTCATCGACTGACACTGACCGCAATACTTGGGCCAACATACAGAGATACAACCCTACCTTTGATCTGATCAAGTTTAATTGAAAAACAAAAAGGCAATGTAATGTGCTTGGTAAAGTGTAAATTTTTGGTGAAGAATATCAGTAGACTATCAGTTTAGTCTGCCTTCTGCGTCCTATTTAGGACAATTCTAGTATGATATTCTAAGCCGCACTAGCTGTAAATACAGCTTGCTATGTTCTCCCTGCTCCTGCCCTACGACCTTCTCAACATGACTCTGTTGTGTGTCTGACTACATAGTCTGAGTAATTACTATTGCTAAATAGAGCCTTGGTTTTATTACAGATTCACCAGGACAACCTGAGACCGGCCAATCCTCTGGTTTTATTACAGATTCACCAGGACAACCTGAGACCGGCCAATCCTCTGGTTTTATTACAGATTCACCAGGACAACCTGAGACCGGCCAATCCTCTGGTTTTATTACAGATTCACCAGGACAACCTGAGACCGGCCAATCTTCTGGTATTGAAGGACTATAGATGCTGGCAGGTCTGGATCCCAAATGGCACCATATTCCTTCTATAATGCACTACCTTGACCAGAGGTGGGACTGAGAGCCTCTTGACAAGCCTCCTCCTCTCCTTCTCTCTACTCCTCCTCTCCTTCTCTCTACTCCTCCTCTCCTTCTCTCTACTCCTCCTCTCCTTCTCTACTCCTCCTCTCCTTCTCTCTACTCCTCTACTCCTTCTCTACTCCTCCTCTCCTTCTCTCTACTCCTCCTCTCCTTCTCTACTCCTCCTCTCCTTCTCTCTACTCCTCCTCTCCTTCTCTCTACTCCTCCTCTCCTTCTCTACTCCTCCTCTCCTTCTCTCTACTCCTCCTCTCCTTCTCTCTACTCCTCCTCTCCTTCTCTACTCCTCCTCTCCTTCTCTCTACTCCTCCTCTCCTTCTCTACTCCTCCACTCCTTCTCTCTACTCCTCCTCTCCTTCTCTCTACTCCTACTCTCCTTCTCTCTACTCCTACTCTCCTTCTCTACTCCTCCACTCCTTCTCTCTACTCCTCCTCTCCTTCTCTACTCCTCCTCTCCTCCTCTCTACTCCTCCTCTCCTTCTCTCCTCCTCTCCTTCTCTCTACTCCTCCTCTCCTTCTCTCTACTCCTACTCTCCTTCTCTCTACTCCTACTCTCCTTCTCTCTACCCCTCCTCTCCACTCCTCCTCTCCTTCCCTACTCCTCCTCTCCTTCTCTACTCCTCCTCCTCTCCTTCGCTGTACTCCTCCTCTCCTTCTCTGCTCCTCCTCTCCTTCTCTTCTCCTTCTCTCTACTCCTCCTTCTCTCCTTCTCTCTACTCCTCCTCTCCTTCTCTTCTCCTCTCCCTTCTCTACTCCTCCGTTCCTCTCCTATCCATCCCCCTGTCCAATGTCCCCCAGGCTGACCTCCAGGAAGAGGGGGGAGGAATGTGATTGCTTGACGCTAAGTGAGTGCCCTGACTATCCCACCCCCCTGACCACTCCTCTTCCCTCAATCACCCTCTTCCCTCAATCACCCTCTGCCCCACCCCTCCCCTCCCCTCCCCTCTCCTCTCCTCCACTTCCCCTCCGCCCCACCCAACACCCCCCAAACACCCTAGGCTACTGTTTCAGCCAGTGTCCCCGGCCACCTCTTGGCTGGCAGCGCTCTCTCTCTCTCTCTGCTATGTCCTTGATATGGCAGGCATGCCGTGAGCAGATGTCCCTCCTTTACTCCCTCCTTCCCTCTCTCTCTCCCTCCTTCCTTCCCTCTTTCTCTCTCTCTAGTCCTTCCTTCCTTCCCTCTCTCTCTCTCTCCCTCTCCTTCCTTCCATCCTTCCTTCCTTCCTTCCTTCCTTCCTTCCTTCCTTCCTTCCCTCCCCTCCTCTCTCCTTCCTTCCTTCCCTCTCTCTCCTTCCTTCCTTCCCTCCCTCTCACTCCTTCCTTCCTAACTACGTACCCTCCCTCCCTCCCTCCCTCCTTCTCTCTCTCCCTCCTTCCTTCCTTCCTTCCTTCCTTCCTTCTCTCTCCCTCTCCTTCCTTCCTTCCTTCCTTCCTTCCTTCCTTCCTTCCTTCCTTCCTTCCTTCCTTCCTTCCTCCATCCCTCTCCTTCCTTCCTTCCCTCCCTCTCCTTGCTTCCTTCCTGCCTTCCTTCCTTCCTACCTACGTACCCTCCCTCCCTCCCGCCCCCTCTCTCCTTCTCATCTCCCGGCCTCCCGGCGGCGGGAGATACATTTGAGAGCAAGGAGATGTCAGGCTGGCGACAGCTGGGTCTCAACGGTTTCACCAGATGTCTGTCTGGTCGCTAACCTTCGGTGGGCTGTACATGAGATGAGGTGGGCCATTCCCCCTGGCCATACTTTGGATGTACATAGTGTGTCCCAAATGGCACCCTATTCCTTATAAAGTACACTTATTTTGACCAGAGCCCTATGGGGGAACAGTAGTGCACTATACAGGGGATAGGGTGCCATTTGGGTAAATATTTCTCAGCGCGGAACTCACGTGAGGTGTAAACCAGAATCTACATGGGCGTCAAAGCTTGCACGGCTTAGGCATTCTGCAGTGATTTATTGGAGTCTAGAAGCTCTGCATTGATGAACTGGGTGGTGCTGTGTCACACTGAGGAGAATCCCAAGCTGGGGCTGTACTGATGTGTACTGGAAACAACTAGTATAACTCCTACGTTCTCAGTAGCCAAGCAACCAGTTGATAACAGGTCATTTACAAGAGTCCAATAGCCCTGGGTACTACACACAAAACTCCTTGCCTAAGCAGAATCACAGTTACATTTTAGTCATTTAGCAGATGCTCTTATCCAGAGCGACTTACAGTTAAGTGAGTGCATACACTATATTTTTATTTTTCATACTGGCTCCCCGTGGGACTCGAACCCACAACCCTTTCTACCAGCTGAGCTACATCCCTGCCGGCCATTCCCTCCCCTACCCTGGGTCAATTGTGCGCCGCCCCACGGGTCTCCCGGTCGCGGCCGGCTACGACAGAGCCTGGATTCGAACCAGTATCTCTAGTGGCACAGCTAGCACTGCGATGCAGTGCCTTAGACCACTGCGCCACTGGGCACACACTGATTGAATCAACATTGTTTCCAGTTGAACCAATGTGGAATAGACGTTGAATTAACATCTGTGGGTAGACTATACTGGAGGGTAACAGGGTCCCAAATGGCACCCTATTCCCTATATACTCTAGTGCACTACTTTAGACCAGATCCCTATGGGTCCTGGTCAAAAGTAGTGCACTATAAAGGGAATAGGGTGCCATTTGGGATGCAGAACAGTGTCACATGGATCTGCTCACCTAAGCAGAATCACAGCTGGACCTGCTGTGATTATTATGACTAGTGTTCAAATAACTCCTGTATGTACTGGAGGGTTCAAATAACTCCTGTATGTACTGGAGGGTTCAAATAACTCCTGTATGTAGAGGGTTCAAATAACTCCTGTATGTACTGGAGGGTTGAAATAACTCCTGTATGTACTAGAGGGTTCAAATAACTCCTGTATGTACTGGAGGGTTCAAATAACTCCTATATGTAGAGGGTTCAAATAACTCCTGCATGTACTGGAGGGTTGAAATAACTCCTGTATTTACTGGAGGGTTCAAATAACTCCTGTATGTAGAGGGTTCAAATAACGCCTGTATGTACTGGAGGGTTCAAATAACTCCTGTATGTAGAGGGTTCAAATAACTCCTGTATGTACTCGAGGGTTCAAATAACTCCTATATGTACTAGAGGGTTCAAATAACTCCTGTATGTACTGGAGGGTTCAAATAACTCCTGTATGTAGAGGGTTCAAATAACTCCTGTATGTACTGGAGGGTTCAAATAACTCCTGTATGTAGAGGGATCAAATAACTCCTGTATATAGAGGGTTCAAATAACTCCTGTATGTACTGGAGGGTTCAAATAACTCCTGTATGTACTCGAGGGTTCAAATAACTCCTATATGTACTAGAGGGTTCAAATAACTCCTGTATGTACTGGAGGGTTCAAATAACTCCTGTATGTAGAGGGATCAAATAACTCATGTATGTAGAGGGTTCAAATAACTCCTGTATGTACTGGAGGGTTCAAATAACTCCTGTATGTACTCGAGGGTTCAAATAACTCCTGTATGTACTAGAGGGTTCAAATAACTCCTGTATGTACTGGAGGGTTCAAATAACTCCTGTATGTAGAGAGTTCAAATAACTCCTGTATGTAGAGGAATCAAATAACTCCTGTATGTACTGGATGGTTCAAATAACTCCTGTATGTAGAGGGTTCAAATAACTCCTGTATGTACTGGAGGGTTCAAATAACTCCTGTATGTACTGGAGGGTTCTTACACTAGCCCTCCGTTTTCCGGTGATGCTAGATGGATAGATACTGTAGATCACATAGTCCTCAACAAGACGTGGTCACTAGCTGTCTTAAATGTCAGAGGTTCTTGCTGAGCTTTTCCTCCCAGTAGTATCATTACTTTAAACTGCCTCCATTCCTGGCCCCTGGCCCTGCCCTGTGCCTGTGGGCTAGGGTTGCAAAATTCTGGTCACTTTCCCAAAATTCCCAGGATTTTGTGAAAACCTCTCTCTAACCCAGTAGCAGCCTGATCAGCCTGATTATCCTCTCTCTTGTCCAGTAGCAGTCTGACCAGCCTGGCTATAGCCTCTCTCTAACCCAGTAGCAGCCTGATCAGCCTGATTATCCTCTCTCTTGTCCAGTAGCAGTCTGACCAGCCTGGCTATAGCCTCTCCATATCCCAGTAGCACGGGGTGTGTTCGGAGAAAACCCTCTGACTTGCGCGCGCGTTAGACTCCTTGGTCCGTTCCAACTGTGCTATGCCACACTGTTGAGTGATCAAGGATCCCAGGCACACCGCTCTTCACCGTACTCCGGCACAGCGTCCTGATCAGGACTGCTGTGGTGCTGTTCACTGAGTTGAGCTTGGGACGCAACTTGGTCAAAGTAGGGCACTAAATAGGGAATAGGGGTTGATTTGGGACGCAGCCCATGTGCCCAGTAAAACATGGAGGTGAGCTGGACTGGTGGAGCTGTGGCCCCCCCGATCATACTGACTACTGCTATGAGATTTAGAAAACAAAAGTAGAAATGACTGTCAGTTCCAGCTCACTGCTTCACACCTTCAGGATTGCAGAAATCCACCCCCAGACCTTCTTAGATGGCCTTGATAAGAGATCTCTAATGCGTAATGTGTTTTCCCCTCTGTTGATGACTGTCTGTGACTCAGGATAACATCGGGGGCGGCAGTGTGGTGACACAAGAGGGGGTCACACACATACACACACACACACACACACACACACACACGTGGGATCAGGTACTCACAAACATGTTCTCCTCACCTCTTCATTCCACTGGTCTTTACTAAAAAAACCTGATGTTAGGAAACACACAAGCCCATGTTCAGAAACAAGCATGGGACTCTATTACAGTTTGCTAACAAGCATTGTTCAATACTGCGGATACATGTGCAAAACTCTAAATACAGTTATCAAAACAACATGCAACTTGGCAATGGGGGGGGGGGTCATTTAGCAGACGCTCTTATCCAGAGCGACTTACAGGAGCAATTAGGGTTAAGTGCCTTGCTCAAGGGCACATCGACAGATTTTTCACCTAGTCGGCTCGGGGATTAGAACCAGCGACCTTTCGGTTACTGGCACAACGCTCTTAACCACTAAGCTACCTGCCGATGTGCAATATACATCCTACCTGTCTCAAAAGCAAATCTTTCTACCAAATGAAAGCTAACAGTCTCTCACAACATGCGCACTTTGTCATTCATAGTATCATTACCTACAAAACACTAAAAACAGATACCACTTGAAAATGTGTCAATTTGTCTTTAATATCATATTTTTTTTAAATGAACCAACAGTAATTTTTACAAAAGAAGAGTGGCAAACCTGTACTGTACAGTCGTGGTCAAAAGTTTTGAGAATGACACAAGTATCGGTCTTCACAAAGTTTGCTGCTTCAGTGTTTTTAGATATTTTTGTCAGATGTTACTATGGTATACTGAAGTATAATTATAAGCATTCCATAAGTGTCAAAGGCTTTTATTGACAATTACATTAAGTTTATGCAAAGAGTCAATATTTGCAGTGTTGACCCTTCTTTTTCAAGACCTCTGCAATCCGCCCTGGCATGCTGTCAATTAACTTCTGGGCCACATCCTGACTGATGGCCGCCCATTCTTGCATAATCAATGCTTGGAGTTTGTCAGAATTTGTGAGTTTTTGTTTGTCCACCCGCCTCTTGAGGATTGACCACATGTTCTCAATGGGATTAAGGTCTGGGGAGTTTCCTGGCCATGGACCCAACATTTCGATGTTTTGTTCCCAGAGCCACTTAGTTATCACTTTTGCCTTATGGCAAGGTGCTCCATCATGCTGGAAAAGGCATTGTTCGTCACCAAACTGTTCTTGGATGGTTGGGAGAAGTTGCTCTCGGAGGATGTGTTGGTGCCATTCTTTATTCATGGCTGTGTTCTTAGGCAAAATTGTGAGTGAGCCCACTCCCTTGGCTGAGAAGCAACCCCACACATGAATGGTCTCAGGATGCTTTACTGTTGGCATGACACAGGACTGATGGTAGCGCTCACCTTGTCTTCTCCGGACAAGGTGTTTTCCGGATGCCCCAAACAATCGGAAAGGGGATTCATCAGAGAAAATGACTTTACCCCAGACCTCAGCAGTCCAATCCCTGTACCTTTTGCAGAATATCATTCTGTCCCTGATGTTTTTCCTGGAGAGAAGTGGCTTCCTCGCTGCCCTTCTTGACACCAGGCCATCCTCCAAAAGTCTTCGCCTCACTGTGCGTGCAGATGCACTCACACCTGCCTGCTGCCATTCCTGAGCAAGCTCTGCACTGGTGGTGCCCCGATCCCGCAGCTGAATCATCTTTAGGAGACGGTCCTGGCGCTTGCTGGACTTTCTTGGGCGCCCTGAAGCCTTCTTCACAACAATGGAACCTCTCTCCTTGAAGTTCTTGATGATCCGATAAATGGATGATTTAGGTGCAATCTTACTAGCTGCAATATCCTTGCCTGTGAAGCCCTTTTTGTGCAAAACAATGATGACGGCACGTGTTTCCTTGCAGGTAACCATGGTTAACAGAGGAAGAACAATGATTTCAAGCACCACCCTCCTTTTAAAGCTTCCAGTCTGTTATTCTAACTCAATCAGCATGACAGAGTGATCTCCAGCCTTGTCCTCGTCAACACTCTCACCTGTGTTAATGAGAGAATCACTGACATGATGTCAGCTGGTCCTTTTGTGGCAGGGCTGAAATGCAGTGGAAATGTTTTTTGGGGATTAAGTTCATTTTCATGGCAAAGAGAGACTTTGCAATTAATTGCAATTCATCTGATCACTCTTCATGACATTCTGGAGTATATGCAAATTGCCATCATCAAAACTGAGGCAGCAAAATTAATATTTGTGTCATTCTCAAAACTTTTGACCATGACTGTATAGAATGTCCTGCAAGATATGTAAAGAAATAAAGCAAAAAAGGCTGTAATATGCTTCAATACAATTTACTGTATTTTTGCAAATTACTGTATTTTTCTTTTTGTAAAGTAATTCCAAAATACACAAAAATAAATAATTCCAGTACTGTTAAACAAACAAAAAGTGTATACACACTATGAATATGCATAGCATATTGTCCAAATGATACAGATCTATAACAGTGTCAACCCTGTTCTCATCCACATCACACCGTACGGCCTCTCGCGCAACACACCTGGGAAAGAATCTCTTTGCACGCCCGATCCATCCCTGGCAATCTTCTGCAGAGATATCCAGGCATCCTGCATTCATTGCATCCAAGAGTGACATTTGATCATGTGGATGGTGGTCATTAAACATTCCACCTCCATGAGGAAAATAATTATTCTATTGGGTTGAGGAAGGGAGAGTAAGGGGGGGGAGGAAAAGTGACACCATCCCGGATGGGCTGCAAACCACTCTGTGACTGCATGGGAGTGGTGAAATGCCACATTGTCCCATACAATCACCCAGGTTTCCATATTTCTTCTGACTTGCCCTCTTTCTTCACCTGGCAAAAGCCTTCCATAGAGGTCATCCATGAATGAAATGAGGCGCTCTGCTTAGTGGTTAATGTAACAGCAATTCTTCAGAGGATATTGCGGCACACATTGTGATGTTGGCACCCCTCTGCCCCGGGACATTCACTGTTGCTCTTTTCCCAATCACATTCCTTCCACGTCGGCGTGTTTTGGCCATGTTAAAACCAGCCTCATCCACAAAGACGTACATGTGGGGTGTTGGCCTGGCTTCAAGCTCCATGACACTCTAAAATATTGTAAATCCACAGGGCAACATAACAGTTATTCTATAACAGTAGTTTACATTACAGTATACTGTAACTGAAATCACTGCTGTGTGTGCAGTGCTCTGGTGGGTTTTGTTTACAGTAAAAACTTACAGGATATAGACATCTTACCTGGACATATTGGTACCGGAGTTCCTTGACACGATCAGAGTTCCTCTCACAGGGAACAGTGTACACCCGCTTCATGCTGATATGATCCTTTGTCAAGACTAGCAATGGTTGTCGTGCTTACACTTTCAACATTTTGAAATGTATTATTTGTCTGCCAACACTCTCTCTTCAATTTCTCTGAGTTTTATGGCGTTGTTGCTAATGACCATGTCAACAATTACAGCTTCCTGCTGAGCAGAGAAAAGGATACCTCTCCCCCCTCCATTTGGTAACCGTTGGGTCCTAAAACAGAAATAAAATGACACACAAGTGGTTCGCAGAGCTTTTGCTCGATTTACTACTCCACAGTAATATTCAGTACAGTTAGATGCCCACGCAGAATGCATATCTTACCTGTTAGTTTGCTGGAAGGTTTTTTATAATAGATGACACAGTTGAGCGTTGCAAATTTGGCTGCGCTCTGAAACCAGCATCTCTCATTGATAGACCATGATTGATGATTGTAGACCTAATCTCATCTGACACTACAACTCTGGGTCTTCCCCTCAGTCGTCTTCCACCACGGATACGTAACCCTCTGCCTCTCCCGGCAACTCTTCCACCTCTGTAATAGTATAATATGCCATTTAGCAGACGCTTTTATCCAAAGCGACTTACAGTCATGCGTGCATAATTTTTTATTTTTTTCTGTGTATGGGGTGGTCCCGGGGATCGAACCCACTACCCTTGGCGTTACAAGCGCCGTGCTCTACCAGCTGAGCTACAGAGGACTAAGCCACTACACGATCTCTGTCTGGGTCCATGTTTATGTAAAATATATTCCAAAGATGTCCCCTTTTGTAGAGATGGTAATGACATAAAAATGGAAAACACCTGGGTAGGTCTTCAGTTACGTTATGTAGAATGAAAATCAGCGGTGAATAATTAAGAGTTATTATTATTATTTTATTTTTTATTTTGCTTTTACTGTAGCGATATTAAAAAAATGCAGTCTAATTCAATTTTCAGTCACTTTGAACTTGAGTTTAACAGTTTTAATAAGGGTATCTTAACATTTGCAAAATGGTCTGTAGATACATAGAGCTTTGTTGGTAAATGTGTTTTTGTGAGACAAGTATTTATGTAATTTGAAAGATGTTGTCATTAAATGCATTTTGTGTCAAAGAAATGACAAATGATCCACAGGTTGCCACATAGAGTGTTGTTGTGATAACTGTACTTAGAGTTTTGCACATGTATCCGCAGTATTGAACAATGTTTGTTAGCAATAGAAAAAACTGTAATATGTGCAGTACATCTTTCATTTTCATTTACCTTGACTTCATTAAAGACTTGATGAAAGGGGAAAGACTTGATGAAAGACTTGATGAAATACTTGATGAAAGACTTGATTAAAGACTTGATTAAAGACTTGATTAAAGACTTGATTAAAGACTTCATTAAAGAGTGGGCAGAAAAAGTAAGTCTTGACCCAGGCCTCCAGAGACCGTACAGTATTGTGTGTTGACCCAGGCCTCCAGAGACCGTACAGTATTGTGTGTTGAACCAGGCCTCCAGAGACCGTACAGTATTGTGACATGTGACCTCCGCGTTTGTTTGTTACATTCTCAGTTTTCAATGCTGTCCACCTGCGGGTGCTGGAGTGGCTTGGCATCGGTTGGTGTGTGTGTGTGTGTGTGTGTGTGTGTGTGTGTGTGTAGTGTGTGTGTGTGTGTGTGTGTGCGTGTGTGTGCGCAGGAGTACAGCAAGCTAAATGTCTGTGCCGATCTCAGTTGGGATCACTCGGAAACTGATGGTCTCTACAGCTTAAAGGATGGGTGTGGCTGAACATAAAGCTGTTGTCCACAACTCTGTTCCCTGGAAATTCAAACATCGAAGCTGAGTCCCAAATTGGACCCTATTCCCTTTATAGTGCACTACTTTAGACCAGGACCCATTGGGACCCATAGGGATCTGGTCTAAAGTAGTGCACTACAGTATGTAGGGAATAGGGTGCCATTCTCTGGTCTAAAGTAGTGCACTATATAGGGAATAGGGTGCCATTCTCTGGTCTAAAGTAGTGCACTATATAGGGAATAGGGTGCCATTCTCTGGTCTAAAGTAGTGCACTATATAGGGAATAGGGTGCCATTCTCTGGTCTAAAGTAGTGCACTACAGTATATAGGGAATAGGGTGCCATTCTCTGGTCTAAAGTAGTGCACTACATAGGGAATAGGGTGCCATTCTCTGGTCTAAAGTAGTGCACTATATAGGGAATAGGGTGCCATTTGGGACGCAACCCTACACCTCTTCGTGTTTTTAGTGAAATTCGTTTCAATAAAATATATTTAATAAAGCCCCTTTTTACATCAGAAGTGGTCCCAGATTCTCAGCTATCTGTCAGAGTTCTTCTGTTAGCTGCCTCTGGCTGTACTCCTCCCTGAGTGTCACGGTTCTGAGATCCGCTGGGATCAGATACAGTAGATGTGTGTGTGTGTCACGATCGTCTACCAATGAGGAGGACCAAGGCGCAGCGTTGAATGCGAACATTTTATTTTATCAAGATGATCACACGATCAAAACAACAACAACGAAACGTGACGTCCCTGGTTACATAAACCAACAAACACGGAACAAGAAACCACAAACACAAAGTGAAAAGACCGACAGTTAAATATGGCTCCCAATCAGAGACAACCAGCTGACACTCGTTGCCTCTGATTGGGAGTCACTCAGGCCAACATAGATATACAAACATAGACTTACACACCCTGGCTCAACATAACATAGTCCCCAGAGCCAGGGCGTGACAGTACCCCCCCCCCAAAGGCGCGGACTCCGACCGCGCCAAACAACCACAACAGGGGAGGGACCGGGTGGGCACTCCGCCTCGGCGGCGGATCCGGCTCCGGACATGACCCAGGCACGGGTTGTGCTGGACTGACGACGCGCACCCCTGGCTTGGTGCGTGAAGGAGGAACGGGCCTTACCAGGCTGACGACGCACACCGTAGGCTTGGTGCGTGGAGCAGGGACAGGCCGGACTGGGCTGACGAAGCACACCACTGACTTGGTGCGGGGAGCAGGAACGGGCCGGACCGGGCTGACGAAGCGCACCCCTGACTTGGTGCGGGGAGCAGGAATGAGCCGGACCGGGCTGACGACGCGCACCACTGACTTGGTGCGGGGAGCTTGGATGGGCCGGACTGGGCTGGCGACGCGCCCCACCGACTTGGTGCGGAGAGCAGGAACGGGCCGGACAGGGCTGACGAAACGCACCACAGACTTGTTGCGGGGAGCAGGAATGGGCCGGACTGGGCTGGCGACGCGCACCACAGACTTGGTGCGGAGAGCATGAACGGGCCGGACAGGGCTGGTGACGCGCACCACCGACTTGGTGCGGGGAGCAGGAATGGGTCGGACTGGGCTGGCGACGCGCACCACAGACTTGGTGCGGAGAGCAGGAACGGGCCGGACAGGGCTGGTGACGCGCACCACCGACTTGGTGGGAGTGGCAGGAACAGGCCGGCCCGTACTGGGAACACACACCACTGGCCCTACATGGGGATCAGGAACAGGCCGGACCGGACTGGCAACACACGCCAGTACCTCTCGCCGTGCCTCTACAACCTCCCTCCCCCTGGTGACCAGTGACTCCCGTAACCTGGCAGCCTCCTCTGCCAACCCGCTGGACCGCTCTATCGCGGCCTCCTGCTGCCCCGACGTCGTGAGCCCCCCCCCCTAAAAATTCTGGGGGTCTCTCCTCCCCGTGGGCCAGGCCTCCATCGTTCTCGCCAGACTCTCACCCCACTGCTCCAAAGTCCAACCTCTCTCCTCTTCTCTTGGCTTGGCCCAGTCGAGACTCCTACTCCACTGCTCCCAAGTCCATCCTCTCTCTTCTTCACGCTGCTTGGTCCTGTTATGGTGGTTTCTTCTGTCACGATCATCTACCAATGAGGAGGACCAAGGCGCAGCGTTGAATGCGAACATTTTATTTTATCAAGATGATCACACAATCAAAACAACAACAACGAAACGTGACGTCCCTGGTTACATAAACCAACAAACACGGAACAAGAAACCACAAACACAAAGTGAAAAGACCGATAGTTAAATATGGCTCCCAATCAGAGACAACCAGCTGACACTCGTTGCCTCTGATTGGGAGTCACTCAGGCCAACATAGATATACAAACATAGACTTACACACCCTGGCTCAACATAACATAGTCCCCAGAGCCAGGGCGTGACAGTGTGTGTGTGTGTGTGTTTGTCAGAGCTGTGTGTGTGTGTGTGTTTGTCAGAGCTGTGTGTGAGTGTGTCCCCAGCTAACAACAAGTGTTCCCACAACTTTAGAGAACGTTCCCTCAAGAGTGTCATTAGGTCATGAACTAACGTTTTCATAGGATGTGCAAGGACTGTTTCCAAGAGACCATTCCCTTAATGTAAAATAGAACTTACCCAGAACACTAGAGATCCTGGTTCGAGTCCAGGCTCTGTCGCAGCCGGCCGCGACCGGGAGACCGGGAGATACAAAAAAAATATATATAAAATAAATAAAAAATAAATAAAATAACTTACCCAGAACGTGGTTACCATGTTCTCAGAACTTAAGATATGAACGTTCTAGAGACGTTAAATGAGAACGTTGCAAGAGCATTCATGTGTCCAGTTTTCTGAGGGTTTGGAGAACATTCCATCAACGTCCCACCAAATATAAACAGAACATGGTTGCCATGTTCTCAGAATATAAGATATTAATGTTGTAGACACATTTCATGGGAACGTTGCAAAAAGTATTTATGTGTATCAGTTGTCAGGATGAAGTCTGATTGTCCCAAAGAAACATTCTCCCCCACAAAAAAAGTTTCATTACACATCATGCCTTGTTACTGTTGCCGAGCCAATTCAGGCCCTGATTGGTGAACCATTGATAGCTCTTTGTCTGTTGGCAAGGTTAGGGATACTCAAACACAGTGTTTTAACATACAGTGTTTCCAACGTGCATATTTTACACACTTTGACGTACATGATGACATTGTGCATGTTCATTTATACAGTCATTATTATTCAACAGTCCTCACCTGGGATTTGAACTCCCAACCTCTTGGTTCACGGTACACCGAGCTTCCCGCTACGCCACCATGTCCATGTCACGTAGCAGTTAATCTGACGATTCTCATCATTGATTTGATTGACTTATTTCAGCAATTTAAGGGCTTTCAGTAATAGTTTCCTAATGTTGGTGTTTCATGTTAACCTGTTTTAATCAATCATACTCCTGGATCACTATGATCAATAAAAGCTTTTCTTGAGTATACTTTTATAGAGCTGAGATTTACTTCAAAGTGCATTCACCCTATTGCTTACGCCTATCAAGTTGTTTCAGATCTACACAGAGGTCAGACGTTTCTTGTAGTTGGCCACCAGGTTTGCACACATCTCAGGAGGGATTTTGTTCCAATTTGCAGATCTTCTCCAAGTCATTAAGGTTTCGAGGCTGATGTTTGGCAACTCGAACCTTCAGCTCCCTCCACAGATTTTCTATGGGATTAAGGTCTGGAGACTGGCTAGGCCACTCCAGGACCTTAATGTGCTTCGTCTTGAGCAACTCCTTTGTTGCGTTGGCCGTGTGTTTTGGGTCATTGTCATGCTGGAATATCCATTCACGACCCATTTTCAATGCCCTGGCTGAGGGAAGGAGGTTCTCACCTAATATTTGATGGTACATGGCCCCGTCCATCGTCCCTTTGATGCGGTGAAGTTGTCCTGTCCCCTTAGCAGAAAAACACCCCCAAAGCATAATATTTCCACCTCCATGTTTGACGGTGGGGATGGTGTTCTTGGGGTCATAGGCAGCATTTCTCCTCCTCCAAACACGGCAAGTTGAGTTGATGCCAAAGAGCTCGATTTTGGTCTCATCTGACCACAACACTTTCACCCAGTTCTCCTCTGAATCATTCAGATGTTCATTGGCAAACTTCAGACGGGCCTGTATATGTGCTTTCTTGAGCAGGGGGACCTTGCGGGCGCTGCAGGATTTCAGTCCTTCATGGCTTGTGTAGGTCTACAATCTTGTCCCTGACATCCTTGGAGAGCTCTTTGGTCTTGGCCATGGTGGAGAGTTTGGAATCTGATTGATTGATTGCTTCTGTGGACAGGTGTCTTTTATACAGGTAACAACCTGAGATTAGGAGCACTCCCTTTAAGAGTGTGCTCCTAATCTCAGCTCGTTACCTGTATAAAAGACACCTGGGAGCCAGAAATCTTTCTGGGTCAAATACTTATTTCCCTCATTAAAATGCAAATGAATTTATAACATTTTTGACATGCGTTTTTATGGATTTTGTTGTTGTTATTCTGTCTCTCACTGTATTTTTTTGTGATTTGTATTCCTTTTTTTCTATTTAATATTTGTTTCTATTTTTTTATTTTTTAAAATTATTTCTTAAAACTGCATTGTTGTTTAAGGGCTTGTAAGTAAGCATTTACTTACAAGCCCTTAAACAACAATGCAGTTTTAAGAAATAATTTTAAAAAATTAAAAAATAGAAACAAATATTAAATAGAAAAAAAGGAATACAAATCACAAAAAAAAACAATATTAAATCATACGAAATAAAAGTAACAAATAATGAAAGAGCAGCAGTAAAAATAACAATAGCGAGGCTATATACAGGGGGTACCGGTACCGGTTAGTCGAGGTAATAGGTAGAGTTAAAGTGACTATGCATAGATAATAAAGAGAGAGTAGCAGCAGCTTAAAAGAGGGGGTGGGGGGACAATGTAAATAGTCTGGGTATCCATGTAATAGTCCAGGTGGCCATTTGATTAGCTGTTCAGGAGTCTTATGGCTTGGGGGTAGAAGCTGTTTAGAAGCCTCTTGAACCTAGACTTGGTGCTCCGGTACCGCTTGCCGTGCAGTAGCAGGGTGGCTGGAGTCTTTGACTAGGGTGGCTGGAGTCTTTGACAATTTTTAGGGCCTTCCTCTGACACCGCCTGGTATAGAGGTCCTGGATGGCAGGAAACTTGGCCCCAGTGACCCTCTGTAGTGCCTTGCGGTCGGAGGCCGAGCAGTTGCCATACCAGGCAGTGATGCAACCAGTCAGGATGCTCTCGATGGTGCAGCTGTAGAACCTTTTGAGGATCTGAGGACCCATGCCAAATCTTTTCAGTCTCCTTAGGGGGAATAGTTTTTGTCGTGCCCTCTTCACGACTGTCTTGGTGTGCTTGGACCATGTTAGTTTGTTGGTGATGTGGACACCAAGGAACTTGAAGCTCTCAACCTGCTCCACTACAGCCCCGTCGATGAGAATGGCATTTATTTTTCCTGTAGTCCACAATCAGCTCCTTTGTCTTGATCACGTTGAGGGAGAGGTTGTTGTCCTGGCACCACACTGACAGGTCTCTGACCACCTCCCTATAGGCTGTCTCATCGTTGTCGGTGATCAGGCCTACCACTGTTGTATCATCTGCAAACTTAATGATGGTGTTGGAGTCGTGCCTGGCCATGCAGTCATGAGTGAACAGGGAGTACAGGAGGGGACTGAGCACACACCCCTGAGGGTTCCCCGTGTTGAAGATCACCGTGGCGGATGTGTTGTTACCGACCCTTACCATCTGGGGGCGGCCCCTCAAGAAGTCCAGGATCCAGTTGCAGAGGGAGGTGTTTAGTCCCAGGGTCCTTAGCTTAGTGATGAGCTTTGAGGGCACTATGGTGTTGAACGCTGAGCTATAGTCAATGAATAGCATTCTCACATAGGTGTTCTTTTTGTCCAGGTGTGAATGGGCAGTGTGGAGTGCAATAGAGATTGCATCATCTGTGGATCTGTTGGGGCGATATGCAAATTGGAGTGGGTCAAGGGTTTCTGGGATAATGGTGTTGATGTGAGCCATGACCAGCCTTTCAAAGCACTTCATGGCCTTGTGAATGTTGACCTGTTTAAAGGTCTTACTCACATCGGCTACGGACAGTGTGATCACACAGTCATCCGGAACAGCTGATGCTCTCATGCATGTTTCAGTGTTGCTTGCCTCGAAGCGAGCATAGAAGTAATTTAGCTCGTCTGGTGGGCTTGTGTCACTGGGCAGCTCATGGCTGTGCTTCCCTTTGTAGTCTGTAATAGTTTTCATGCCCTGCCACATCCGACGAGCGTCGGAGCCGGTGTAGTACGATTCGATCTTAGTCCTGTATTGACGCTTTGCCTGTTTGATGGTTCGTCGGAGGGCATAGCAGGATTTCTTATAAGCTTCCGGGTTAGAGTCCCGCTCCTTGAAAGCGGCAGCTCTACCCTTTAGCTCAGTGCGGATGTTGTCTGTAATCCATGGCTTCTAGTTGGGATATGTACGTACGGTCACTGTGGGGACAACGTCATCGATGCACTTATTGATGAAGCCAGTGACTGATGTGGTGTACTCCTCAATGCCATCGGAAGAATCCCGGAACATATTCCAGTCTGTGCTAGCAAAACAGTACTGTAGCTTAGCATCTGCTTCATCTGACCACTTTTTTATTGACCGAGTCACTAGTGCTTCCTGCTTTAGTTTTTGCTTTTAAGCAGGAATCAGGAGGATATAATTATGGTCAGATTTGCCAAATGGAGGGCGAGGGAGAGCTTTGTACGCGTCTCTGTGTGTGGAGTAAAGGTGGTCTAGAGTTTTTTTCCCTCTCATTGCACATGTGACATGCTGGTAGAAATGAGGCAAAACGGATTTAAGTTTCCCTGCATTCAATTCCCCGGCCACTAGGAGCGCTGCCTCTGGATGTGCGTTTTCCTGTTTGCTTGTGGCTGTAAACAGTTCATTGAGTGCGGTCTTAGTGCCAGCATCGGTTTGTGGTGATAAATAGACAGCTACGAAGAATATAGATGAAAACTCTCTTGGTAAATAGTGTGGTCTACAGCTTATCATGAGATACTCTACCTCAGGCAAGCAAAACCTCGAGACTTCCTTAGATTTCGTGCACCAGCTGTTGTTTACAAATATACACAGACCGCCACCCCTTGTCTTACCAGAGGCTGCTGTTCTATCCTGCCTATACAGTGTATAACCCACCAGCTGTATGTTATTCATGTCTTTGTTCAGCCACGACACTGTGAAACATAAGATATTACAGTTTTTAATGTCCCGTTGGTAGGATATTCGTGCCTGTAGTTAATCCACTTTATCATCAAGCGATTGTAAGTTGGCCAATAGTATCCATGGCAAAGGCAGATTAGCCACTCGTCGCCGGCTCCTTACCAGGCACCCCAATCTCCTTCTGTGATATCACCTTTTCTTTCTACTGCGAATGACAGGGATGAGGGCCCTGTCGGGTGTCTGGAGCAAATCCCTCTCGTCCGACTCATTAAAGAAAAATTGTTCGTCCAGTTCTCGGACACTTTTTTATTTTATTTTTAATTTTAATTTCACCTTTATTTAACCAGGTAAGCCAGTTGAGAACAAGTTCTCATTTACAACTGCGACCTGGCCAAGATAAAGCAAAGCAGTGCGATAAAAACAACAACACAGAGTTACATATGGGGTAAAACAAACATAAACAGAAAATATAGATACAGTGTGTGCAAATGTAGCAAGTTATGGAGGTAAGGCAATAAATAGGCTATAGTGCAAAATAATTACAATTAGTATTAACACTGGAATGCTAGATGTGCAAGAGATGATGTGCAAATAGAGATACTGGGGTGCAAAAGAGCAAAATAAATAACAATATAGGGATGAGGTAGTTGGGTGGGCTAATTTCAGATGGGATGCTTACTTAGATGAAACAACTTGATAGGTGTAAGCAATAGGGTGAATGCACTTTGAAGTAAATTTAAGCTCTGTAAAAGTATTTTATTGATCATAGTGATTCAGGAGTATCATTAAAACAGGTTAACATGTCCCACCAACATTAGAAAACTATACAGAAAGCTATTACATTTCTGAAATAAGTAAATCAAATCAATGATGAGAATAGTCCGATTAACCTATACCTGACACGGACATGGTGGCGTAGCGGAGAGATCGGAGTACCGTGAACCAAGAGGTTGGGAGTTCAAATCCCAGGTGTTGAATAATAATGACTGTATAAATGAGCACAATGTAATCATCTTTGTCGAATATGTACGTTGAAAACCAAAATCACTGTGTGTGAGTATCCCTAACTGATATACAGAAATGTTCCCACAACATTCCCATGAAACATGTTGATTATCCCTAACTGATATACAGAAATGTTCCCACAACGTTCCCATGAAACATGTTGAGTATCCCTAACTGATATACAGAAAAGTTCCCACAACGTTTCCATGAAACATGTTGAGTATCCCTAACTGATATACAGAAATGTTCCCGCAACGTTCCCATGAAACATGTTGAGTATCCCTAACTGATGAATGGCGCAGTGGTCTAAGGCACTGCATCGCAGTGCTAACTGTGCCACTAGAGATCCTGGTTCGAATCCAGGCTCTGTTGCAGCCGGCCGCGACCGGGAGACTCATGGGCGGCGCACAATTGGCCCAGCGTTGTCCAGGGTAGGGGAGGGAATGGCCGGCAGGGATGTAGCTCAGTTGATAGAGCATGGCGTTTGCAACGCCAGGGTTGTGGGTTCAATTCCCACGGGGGGCCAGTATAAAAAAATAGGTATTCACTAACTGTAAGTCGCTCTGGAGCGTCTGCTAAATGATGTAAATGTAAAACATTTAAATGTATATACAGAAATGTTCCCGCAACGTTCCCATGAAACATGTTTAGTATCCCTAACTGATACACAGAAATGTTCCCATGAAACATGTTGAGTATCCCTAAACTTGCCAACAGACAAAGAGCTATGAATGGATCAGTGGTTCACCAATCAGGGCGTTGATTGGCTCGGCAACAGTAACAAGGCATGATGTGTAATGAAACTTTTTTGGGGGGAGAGCGTTTCTTTGGGACCATCAGACTTCATCCTGACAACTGATATACAGAAATGTTCCCGCAACGTTCTCATTAAACGTGTCTAGAACATTAAATCGTATATTCTGAGAACATCATAACCATGCTCTGTGTATGTTTGGAAGGACGTTGATGGTATATTCTCCTTACCTAACCCACAGAAAACTGGACACATGAATGTTCTTGCAGCATTCCCATGAAACGTGTCTACAACATTAATATGGCAACCATGTTCTGTGTATGTTTGTGGGGACGTTGATGGAATATTTTCCTAA
Source organism: Coregonus ussuriensis (assembly GCA_031479575.1). Taxonomy (NCBI): domain Eukaryota; kingdom Metazoa; phylum Chordata; class Actinopteri; order Salmoniformes; family Salmonidae; genus Coregonus; species Coregonus ussuriensis. Next base: position 64,429,168 of record CM062483.1, on the reverse strand, counting down.
CCCACAGAAAACTGGACACATTGATGTTCTTGTAATGGTCCCATGAAACATGTCCAGAACACTAATATCTTAGATTCTGAGAACATGGTAACCACGTTCAGGGTAAGTTCTATTTGACATTAAGGGAATGTTCTATTGGAAGCAGTCCTTGCACATCATTGGAACATTCCTATGAAAACGTTAGTTAATTAGCTAACGAGACTCTTAAGAGAACGTTCTCTAAAGTTGTGGGAACGTTTGTTGTTAGCTGGGGAGGAGCCTACCATATCTACCTCAGCCTGGGAGGACCCACGGCCCCTCAGGGCTGAACAAACCTGTCCTGCAACCGCCTCACTCCTCCTCACTCCGCCTCATCCTCCTCACTCCTCCACTCCTCCTCACTCCTCCTCACTCCTCCTCACTCCTCCACTCCTCCTCCACTCCTCCTCATCCTCCTCCACTCCTCCTCACTCCACCTCACTCCTCCTCATCCTCCTCATCCTCCTCACTCCTCCTCACTCCTCCACTCCTCCTCACTCCTCCACTCCTCCTCCACTCCTCCTCATCCTCCTCCACTCCTCCTCACTCCACCTCACTCCTCCTCATCCTCCTCATCCTCCTCACTCCTCCTCACTCCTCCACTCCTCCTCACTCCTCCACTCCTCCTCACTCCTCCTCCACTCCTCCTCACTCCTCCACTCCTCCTCACTCCTCCTCCACTCCTCCTCACTCCACCTCACTCCTCCTCATCCTCCTCATCCTCCTCACTCCTCCTCCACTCCTCCTCACTCCTCCTCACTCCTCCACTCCTCCTCACTCCGCCTCATCCTCCTCACTCCTCCACTCCTCCTCACTCCTCCTCACTCCTCCTCACTCCTCCACTCCTCCTCCACTCCTCCTCATCCTCCTCCACTCCTCCTCACTCCACCTCACTCCTCCTCATCCTCCTCATCCTCCTCACTCCTCCTCACTCCTCCACTCCTCCTCACTCCTCCACTCCTCCTCACTCCTCCTCACTCCTCCTCCACTCCTCCACTCCTCCTCACTCCTCCTCACTCCTCCTCATCCTCCTCATCCTCCTCACTCCTCCTCCACTCCTCCTCACTCCTCCTCACTCCTCCACTCCTCCTCACTCCTCCTCACTCCTCCTCACTCCTCCTCACTCCTCCACTCCTCCTCACTCCTCCTCACTCCTCCTCACTCCTCCACTCCTCCTCACTCCTCCTCACTCCTCCTCACTCCTCCTCATCCTCCTCACTCCTCCTCCACTCCTCCTCACTCCTCCTCACTCCTCCTCACTCCTCCTCACTCCTCCTCCACTCCTCCTCACTCCTCCTCACTCCTCCTCACTCCTCCTCATCCTCCTCACTCCTCCTCACTCCTCCTCACTCCTCCTCACTCCTCCACTCCTCCTCACTCCTCCTCATCCTCCTCAGCCTCCTCACTCCTCCTCACTCCTCCTCACTCCTCCTCCACTCCTCCTCACTCCTCCTCACTCCTCCACTCCTCCTCACTCCTCCACTCCTCCTCACTCCTCCTCATCCTCCTCATCCTCCTCACTCCTCCTCACTCCTCCTCCACTCCTCCTCACTCCTCCTCACTCCTCCTCACTCCTCCACTCCTCCTCACTCCTCCACTCCTCCTCACTCCTCCTCACTCCTCCTCATCCTCCTCCTCCTCACTCCTCCTCACTCCACCTCCACCTCACTCCTCCTCACTCCTCCTCATCCTCCTCCACTCCTCCTCATCCACCTCCACCTCACTCCTCCTCACTCCTCCTCATCCTCCTCACTCCACCTCCACTCCTCCTCCTCACTCCGCCTCATCCTCCTCTACCTCCACTCCTCCTCCTCCTCCTCCTCCTCATCCTCCTCACTCCTCCTCATCCTCCTCCACCTCCACTCCTCCTCACTCCTCCTCACTCCTCCTCCTCCTCCCCTCCTCCACTCCTCCTCCTCCACCTCCACTCCTCCTCATCCTCCTCCACCTCCACTCCTCCTCACTCCTCCTCCTCCTCCCCTCCTCCACTCCTCCTCCTCCACCTCCACTCCTCCTCATCCTCCTCCACCTCCACTCCTCCTCACTCCTCCTCACTCCTCCTCCTCCTCCCCTCCTCCACTCCTCCTCCTCCACCTCCACTCCTCCTCATCCTCACTCCTCCTCATCTTCCTCCTCCTCCTCCTCATCCTCCTCATCCTCACTCCTCCTCATCCTCCTCCACTCCTCCTCACTCCTCCTCATCCTCCTCACTCCTCCTCACTCCTCCTCATCCTCCTCACTCCTCCTCATCCTCCTCATCCTCCTCACTCCTCCTCACTCCTCCTCACTCCTCATCCTCCTCACTCCTCCTCATCCTCCTCATCCTCCTCACTCCTCCTCCACTCCTCCTCACTCCTCCTCATCCTCCTCCACTCCTCCTCACTCCTCCTCATCCTCACTCCTCCTCACTCCTCCTCACTCCTCCTCATCCTCCACTCCTCCTCCTAACTCTGCCTGCTCCTCCACTCTACTATGCTTCCACCTCCCTCTATCTCCCCCTCCACTCCTCCTCACTCCTCCTCATCCTCCTCATCCTCCACTCCTCCTCCTAACTCTGCCTGCTCCTCCACTCTACTATGCTTCCTCCTCCCTCTATCTCCCCCTCCACTCCTCCTCATCCTCCTCATCCTCCACTCCTCCTCCTAACTCTGCCTGCTCCTCCACTCTACTATGCCTCCACCTCCCTCTATCTCCCCCTCCACTCCGCACGGGGAACAGATTTGTTTTTCAGACCTGTTATTTTCCTTCTCCTGGTTCAACTATTTGAATCCTGTTCTGAGGTACATAACAAAGCCACGAGAAACACCCTGAGGAGGATTGTTGTTGTTGTAACTGTAACCGTTCACCCACATCACGTTTATTTAACCCTCCCGTTGTCCTAGGGTCAAAATGACCCGCCACTGTGTTGAACCAACTTTATTTAATTTTTATATTTTTGGGATCATTTGTGAGAAGGAGGCAGTGAGACTTTAAAGAAAGTATCACTGCCTCCTTCTCACAAATGATCCAAAAAATATAAAAATTAAATAAAGTTGGTTCAACACAGTGGCGGGTCATTTTGACCCTGGACAACGGGAGGGTTAAGAAGGTGAATCACAATCGATAGTTGCTGGCGAACAATGATGTTTTTCACATTATTCATTGATATTAGCACAGGCATGGTGTTTTTCTTTTCAGAATTGAGTGAGAAAAAGGTGATTCTCCTTAACGTTAATGCCAACAAGGCATGTTTTCCATTCCTCTGATCTTTCACCTAGATTATATCTGTCATATGAAATACCATAGTGATTCTATCTGTCATATGAAACACCATAGTGATTCTATCTGTCATATGAAACACCATAGTGATTCTATCTGTCATATGAAACACCATAGTGATTCTATCTGTCATATGAAACACCATAGTGATTCTATCTGTCATATGAAACACCATAGTGATTATATCTGTCATATGAAACACCATAGTGATTATATCTGTCATATGAAACACCATAGTGATTATATCTGTCATATGAAAGACCATAGTGATTATATCTGTCATATGAAACACCATAGTGATTATATCTGTCATATGAAACACCATAGTGATTCTATCTGTCATATGAAAGACCATAGTGATTATATCTGTCATATGAAACACCATAGTGATTCTATCTGTCATATGAAACACCATAGTGATTCTATCTGTCATATGAAACACCATAGTGATTCTACCTGTCATATGAAACACCATAGTGATTATATCTGTCATATGAAAGACCATAGTGATTATATCTGTCATATGAAACACCATAGTGATTCTATCTGTCATATGAAACACCATAGTGATTCTATCTGTCATATGAAAGACCATAGTGATTATATCTGTCATATGAAACACCATAGTGATTCTATCTGTCATATGAAACACCATAGTGATTATATCTGTCATATGAAAGACCATAGTGATTCTATCTGTCATATGAAAGACCATAGTGATTATATCTGTCATATGAAATACCATAGCGATTCTATCTGTCATATGAAAGACCATAGTGATTCTATCTGTCATATGAAATACCATAGTGATTATATCTGTCATATTAGACTCAGCTTTTGACATTATTGATCATAGTCTGCTGCTGGAAAAATGTATGTGTTATGGCTTTACACCACCTGCTATAATGTGGATAAAGAGTTACCTGTCTAACAGAACACAGAGGGTGTTCTTTAATGGAAGCCTCTCCAACAAAATCCAGGTAGAATCAGGAATTCCCCAGGGCAGCTGTCTAGGCCCCTTACTTTTTCTTCCATCTTTACTGATGACATGCCACTGGCTTTGAGTAAAGCCAGTGTGTCTATGTATGTGGATGACTCAACACTATACACGTCAGCTACAACAGCAACTGAAATAACTGCAACAAAAAGCTGCAGTTAGTTTCGGAATGGGTAGAATAAGTTCGTCCTAAATATTTCCAAAACTAAAAGCATTGTATTTGGGACAAATCATTCACTAAACCCTAAACCTCAACTGCATCTCGTAATGAATAATGTGGAAATCAAGCAAGTTGAGGTGACTGAACTGCTTGGAGTAACCCTGGATTGTAAACTGTCCATGGTCAGAACATATTGATACAACAGTAGCTAAGATGGGGAGAAGTCTGTCCATAATAAAGCGCTGCTCTGCCTTCTTAACAACACTATCAACGAGGCAGGTCCTACAGGCCCTAGTTTTGTCGCACCTAGACTACTGTTCAATAGTGTGTTCAGGTGCCACAAAGAGGGACTTGGGAAAATTGCAGTTGGCTCAGAACAGGGCAGCACGGCTGGCCCTTAAAAATACACGGAGAGCTGACATTAATGTAAATCTCTTATGGTTCAAAGTGGAAGAGATATTGACTTCTTCACTACTTGTTTTTGTAAGAGGTGTTGACAAGCTGAATGTACCGAGCTGTCTGTTTGTGCCCCGCCCAATGGGACTCCCAATCACAGCCGGTTGTGATACAGCCTGGAATCGAACCAGGGGATCTGTAGTGACACCTCAAGCACTGAGATGAAGTGTCTTAGACCGCTGCGCCACTCGGGAGCCCATGTGAAACACCATCATCATTGGCTCTGACTGTTGTTGTCCAACTGAAGAATGAAAATTAAACGTATCCTTCTATAAAGAAACCACAGAGACAAATGAAACGTGTCAATCAAGCTTAGCCAGTAACATCACCAACACATATTGGCACAGTGACAACACCAATCAGGGCTCGTACTATGGAGTGTATCAGAGTAAGAGTGCAGATCTCAAATCAAATCAAATCAAATTGTATTTGTCAAATGCTCCTTACAGTGAAATGCTTACTTACAAGCCCTTAACCAACAATGCAGTTTTAAGAAAAATAAGAATTAAGAAAAATATAGATAAGTTAAAATTAAAGAGCAGCAGTAAAATAAACTAACAGTAGGGAAGCTATATACAGGGGGTACCGGTACAGAGTCAATGTGAAATAACAGTAGGGAGGCTATATACAGGGGGTACCGGTACAGAGTCAATGTGAAATAACAGTAGGGAGGCTATATACAGGGGGTACCGGTACAGAGTCAATGTGAAATAACAGTAGGGAGGCTGTATACAGGGGGTACCGGTACAGAGTCAATGTGAAATAACAGTAGGGAGGCTATATACAGGGGGTACCGGTACAGAGTCAATGTGAAATAACAGTAGGAAGGCTATATACAGGGGGTACCGGTACAGAGTCAATGGGAAATAACAGTAGGGAGGCTATATACAGGGGGTACCGGTACAGAGTCAATGTGAAATAACAGTAGGGAGGCTATATACAGGGGGGTACCGGTACAGAGTCAATGTGAAATAACAGTAGGGAGGCTATATACAGGGGGTACCGGTACAGAGTCAATGTGAAATAACAGTAGGGAGGCTATATACAGGGGGTACCGGTACAGAGTCAGTGGGAAATAACAGTAGGGAGGCTATATACAGGGGGTACCGGTACAGAGTCAATGGGAAATAACAGTAGGGAGGCTATATACAGGGGGTACCGGTACAGAGTCAATGTGAAATAACAGTAGGGAGGCTATATACAGGGGGTACCGGTACAGAGTCAATGTGAAATAACAGTAGGGAGGCTATATACAGGGGGTACCGGTACAGAGTCAATGTGAAATAACAGTAGGGAGGCTATATACAGGGGGTACCGGTACAGAGTCAATGTGCGGGGGCACCGGTTAGTCCAGGTAATTGAGGTAATATGTACAGTGCCTTGCCAAAGTATTCATCCCCCTTGGCGTTTTACCTATTTTGTTGCATTACAACCTGTAATTTAAATTGATTTGTATTTGCATTTCATGTAATGGACATACACAAAATAGTCCAAATTGGTGAAGAGAAATGATAAAAATAACTTGTTTCAAAGAAATTCTAAAAAAAAAAATAACGGAAAAGTGGTGCGTGCATATGTATTCACCCCCTTTACAATGAAGCCACTAAATAAGATCTGGTGCAACCAATTACCTTAAGAAGTTAAATAAAGTCCAGCTGTGTGCAATCTAAGTGTCACATGATCTGTGACATGATCTCAGTATATATACACCTGTTCTGAAAGGCCCCAGAGTCTACAACACCACTAAGCAAGGGGCACCACCAATCAAGCGGCACCATGAAGACCAAGGAGCTCTCCAAACAGGTCAGGGACAAAGTTGTGGAGAAGTACAGATCAGGGTTGGGTTATAAAAAAATATCAGAAGCTTTGAACATCCCACGGAGCATCATTAAATCCATTATTAAAAAATGGAAAGAATATGGCACCACAACAAACCTGCCAAGAGAGGGCCGCCCACCAAAACTCACAGACCAGGCAAGGAGTGCATTAATCAGAGAGGCAACAAAGAGACCGAAAATAACCCTGAAGGAGCTGCAAAGCTCCACAGCGGAGATTGGAGTATCTGTCCATAGGACCACTTTAAGCCGTACACTCCACAGAGCTGGGCTTACGGAAGAGTGGCCAGAAAAAAGCCATTGCTTAAAGAAAAAAATAAGCAAACATGTTTGGTGTTCGCCAAAAGCCATGTGGGAGACTCCCCAAACATATGGAAGAAGGTACTCTGGTCAGATGAGACTAAAATTGAGCTTTTTGGCCATCAAGGAAAACGCTATATCTGGCGCAAACCCAACACCTCTCATCACCCAGAGAACACCATCCTCACAGTGAAGGATGGTGTTGGCAGCATCATGCTGTGGGGATGTTTTTCATCGGCAGGGACTGGGAAACTGGTCAGAATTGAAGGAATGATGGATGGCGCTAAATACAGGGAAATTCTTGAGGGAAACCTGTTTCAGTCTACCAGAGATTTGAGACTGGGACAGAGGTTCACCTTCCAGCAGGACAATGACCCTAAGCATACTGCTAAAGCAACGCTCAAGTGGTTTAAGGGGAAACATTTAAATACATTGGAATGGCCTAGTCAAAGCCCAGACCTCAATCAAATTGAGAATCTGTGGTATGACGTAAAGATTGCTGTACACCAGCAGAACCCATCCAACTTGAAGTTTTGCCTTGAAGAATGAGCAAAAATCCCAGTGGCTAGATGTGCCAAGCTTATAGAGACATACCCCAAGAGACTTGCAGCTGGTAATTGCTGCAAAAGGTGTCTCAACAAAGTATTGACATTGGGGGGGTGAATAGTTATGCACGCTTAAGTTTTCAGTGTTTTTGGCTTATTTCTTGTTTGTTTCACAATAAAAAATATTTTGCATCTTCAAAGTGGTAGGCATGCTGTGTAAATCAAATGATACAAACCCCCCAAAAATCCGTTTTAATTCCAGGTTCAAAATAGGAAAAATTTGAAAAATGTCAAGGGGGGTGAATACTTTCACAAGCCACTGTACATGTAGGTAGGGGTAAAGTGACTATGCATAGATAATAGATAATAAACAGAGAGTAGCAGCAGCGTAAAAAAGGTGTGTGTGGGGGGGGGGGGGGGTCAATGCAAATAGTCCGGGTAGCTATTTGATTAGCTGTTCAGCAGTGTTATGGCCTGAGTGTAGAAGCTGTTAAGAAGCCTTTGGACCTAGATGTGGCGCTCCAGTACCGCTTGCCGTGCGGTAGCAGAGAGAACAGTCTATAACTAGGGTGGCTGGAGTCTTTGACAATTTTTTGTGCCTTCCTCTGACACCACCTGGTATAGAGCAACAGGTAGCTTAGTGGTTAAGAGCGTTGTGCCAGTAACCGAAAGGTTGCTGGTTCTAATCCCCGAGCCGACCAGTGTCTTCACTGACATTTTCAATTTATCCCTGACTCAATCTTTTCTACATGTTTCCAGCAGATGACCATAGTCCCTGTGCCCAAGAACGGGAAGGTAACCTGCCTAAATTACTACCGTCGGTAACCATGAAGTGCTTTGAAAGGCTGGTCATGGCTCACATCAACACCATCATCCTGGAAACAATAGACCCACTCCAATTCGCATACCGCCCCAACAGATCCACAGATGACGCAATCTCAATTGCACTCCACACTGCCCTTTCCCACCTGGACAAAAGGAACACCAATGTGAGAATGCTGTTCATTGACTACAGCTCAGCGTTCAACACCATAGTGCCCACAAAACTCATCACTAAGCTAAGGACCCTGGGACTAAACACCTCCCTCTGCAACTGGATCCTGGACTTCCTGACGGGCCGCCCCCAGGTGGTAAGGGTAGGCAACAACACATCTGCCACGCTGATCCTCAACACGGGGGACCCTCAGGGGTGTGTGCTCAGTCCCCTCCTGTACTCCCTGTTCACCCACGACTGCATGGCCAGGCATGACTCCAACACCATCATTAAGTTTGCCGATGACACAACGGTGGTAGGCCTGATCACCGACAACGATGAGACAGCCTATAGGGAGGAGGTCAGAGACCTGGAGGTGTGGTACCAGGAAAAACAACCTCTCCCTCAACGTGATCAAGACAAAGGAGAAGGAAAAGGAGGGCCGAACACGCCCCCATTTACATCGACGAAGCTGTAGTGGAGTGGGTCGAGAGCTTCAAGTTTCTTGGTGTCCACATCACCAACGAACTATCATGGTCCACACACACCAGGACAGTCGGGAAGAGGGCACAACAACGCCTATTCCCCCTCAAGAGACTGAAAAGATTTGGCATGGGTCCCCAGATCCTCAAAAAGCTCTACATCTGCACCATCGAGACCGGTTGCATCACCGCCTGGTATGGCAAGTGCTCGGCATCCGACCGTAAGGCACTACAGAGGGTAGTGTGTACGGCACAGTACATCACAGGGGCCAAGCTTCCTGTCATCCAGGACCTCTATCCTAGACGGTGTCAGAGGAAGGCCCCAAAAATTGTCAAAGACTCCAGTCACCCAAGTCATACTGTTCTCTCTGCTACCGCACGGCAAGCGGTACCGGAGCGCCAAGTCTAGGACCATTAAGCCCCTTAACAGCTTCTACCCCCAAGCCATAAGACTGCTGAACAATCAATCAAATGGCCACCCGGACAATTTACATTGACCCCCCCCCCCCTTTGTTTTCTGTTTTTACACTGCTGCTAATTATCAATGCATAGTCTCTTTACCCCTACCTACATGTACAAATAACCCCCTGTATATAGCCTCTTCATTGTTCTTTACTTTATATTCTCTTAACTCTATTTTCTTAAAACTGCATGTTCAGTTAAGGGGTTGTAAGGTCTACACCTGTTGTATTTCATATGACAAATACATTTTGATTTGATCACACATTTATTTATTTATTGTGACAGCACCAGTGAGATTCATACCCATAACCTTCTGTTCTATATCCATGGAATTAGTCCACTGGACCACCAGGATGGATCTAGAATACCATATTTTTTTACTCATACAAAGCTATACATTTTAGTCTATTCAAACAGACCCCATTTCAAAGGAAGCAAGCACTCATTAAGATCAGGTGTGGCCAATTAGTGGGTGCGGCCAACACACCTGAACACGCTTAACAAGATAGAAGAGAGAGTTTTGTTGATGCTGAGAACGGAATGTATGTTTTTAATAACATTCTTATAACGTTCTCTGAACTTTACTAAAGTTTTCTTGTGGTTTTTATGAAAAGTTTTCTTAAAGTTGTCGGAATAATTTGAGAACATGACTTTAAATAGAACCACGAGGAAACCTTTAGGAAACGTTATGATAAAGTTGATGAAATTCCCACAGAAGAATTCTCTGTACTATTTCAGAACCATGTTCCTAGAACATTACCAATAATGTGATTAAATGTTTGAACTTTTAGGAAATGTACTGTTAATGAAATGCCAAGAAAATAATGTTTTTTTTTGTCAAGTTCCTTAAATGTGCTGAGAATGTTCCAAAGCCAAGCAACTATCCTGCACCATTCCCAGAACGTTATGGAAAGGTTGTATGCAAAAGAATCATAGGACACATCCACACCCCCACCAAGCTCTAGGAAACTTTCAGTACCAGTCAAAGGTTTGGACCTACTATTTCAAAGGTTTTTCTTTATTTTTACTGTTTTCTACATTTAACACATATGGAATCATGTAGTAACCAGAAAAGTGTTAAACAAATCAAAATATATTTTATATTTGAGATTCTTCAAATAGCCACCCTTTGCCTTGATGACAGCATTGCACACTCTTGGCATTGTCTCAACAAGCTTCACCTAGAATGCTTTTCCAACAGTCTTGAAGGAGTTTCCACATATGCTGAGCACTTGTTGGCTGCTTTTCCTTCACTCTGCAGTCTTACTCATCCCAAACTATCTCAACTGGGTTGAGGTCGGGGGATTGTGGAGGCCAGGTCATCTGATGCAGCACTCCATCACTCTCCTTCTTGGTAAAATAGCCCTTACACAGCCTGGAGGTGTGTTGGGTCATTATCCTGTTGAAAAACAAATGATAGTCCCACTAAGCCCAAACCAGATGGGATGGCGTATCACTGCAGAATGCTGTGGTAGCCATGCTGGTTAAGTGTGCCTTGAATTCTAAATAAATCACAGACAGTGTCACCAGCAAAGCACCCCCACACCATAACACCTCCTCCTCCATGCTTTACGGTGGGAAATACACATGCGGAGATCATCCATTCACCCACACCACGTCTCACAAAGACACAGCGATTGGAACCAAAAATCTCAAATTTGGAGACCAGACCAAAGGACACATTTCCACCGGTCTAATATCCATTGCTCGTGTTTCTTGGCCCAAGCAAGTCTCTTCTTCTTATTGGTGTCCTTTAGTAGTGGTTTCTTTACAGCAATTAGACCATGAAGGCCTGATTCACACAGTATCGTCTGAACAGTTGATGTTGTGCTGTATCTGTTACTTGAACTCTGTGAAGCATTTATTTGGGCTGCAATTTCTGAGGCTGGTAACTCTAATGAACTTATCCTCTGCAGCAAAGGTAACTCTGGGTCTTCCATTCCTGTGGCGGTCCTCATGAAAGCCAGTTTCATCATAGCACTTGACGAAATATTCAAAGTTCTTGAAATGTTCCGTATTGACTGACCTCCATTTCTTAAAGTAATGATGGACTGTTGTTTCCCTTTTGCTTATTTGAGCTGTTCTTGCCGTAATATGGACTTGGTCTTTTACCAAATAGGGTTATCTTCTGTATACCACCCCTACCTTGTCACAACACAACTGATTGGCTCAACCGCATTAAGAAGGAAAGAAATTCCACAAATTAACTTTTAAGAAGGCACACCTGTTAATTGAAATGTCATTCCAGGTGACTACCTCATGAAGCTGGTTGAGAGAATGCCAAGAGTGTGCAAAGCTGTCATCAAGGCAAAGGGTGGCTATTTGAAAATATATTTTTAACACTTTTCTGGTTACTACATGATTCCATATGTGTTATTTCATAGTTTTGATATCTTCGCTATTATTCTACAATGTAGAAAATTGTAAAAATAAAGAAAAAGCCTTGAATGAGTAGGTGTGTCCAAACTTTTGTCTGGTACTGTATGTTTCTCAGAACGTCATGTGCTTCTGGTCCAACTGAAGAATGAAAATGAAACTCATCCTTGAATAAAAAAAACACAGTGACAAATGAAACATACAGTGAGGGAAAAAAGTATTTGATCCCCTGCTGATTTTGTACGTTTGCCCACTGACAAAGACATGATCAGTCTATAATTTTAATGGTAGGTTTATTTGAACAGTGAGAGACAGAATAACAACAACAAAATCCAGAAAAACGCATGTAAAAAAATTTATAAATTGATTTGCATTTTAATGAGGGAAATAAGTATTTGACCCTCTGCAAAACATTACTTAGTACTTGGTGGCAAAACCCTTGTTGGCAATCACAGATTGCCAACAAGATTGTCAGACGTTTCTTGTAGTTGGCCACCAGGTTTGCACACATCTCAGGAGGGATTTTGTCCCACTCCTCTTTGCAGATCTTCTCCAAGTCATTAAGGTTTCGAGGCTGACGTTTGGCAACTCGAACCTTCAGCTCCCTCCACAGATTTTCTATGGGATTAAGGTCTGGAGACTGGCTAGGCCACTCCAGGACCTTAAATGTGCTTCTTCTTGAGCCACTCCTTTGTTGCCTTGGCCGTGTGTTTTGGGTCATTGTCATGCTGGAATACCCACCCACAACCCATTTTCAATGCCCTGGCTGAGGGAAGGAGGTTCTCACCCAAGATTTGACGGTACATAGCCCCGTCCATCGTCCCTTTGATGCGGTGAAGTTGTCCTGTCCCCTTAGCAGAAAAACACCCCCAAAGCATAATGTTTCCACCTCCATGTTTGACGGTGGGGATGGTGTCCTTGGGGTCATAAGCAGCATTCCTCCTCCTCCAAACACGGCGAGTTGAGTTGATGCCAAAGAGCTCGATTTTGGTCTCATCTGACCACAACACTTTCACCCAGTTCTCCTCTGAATCATTCAGATGTTCATTGGCTGTCACATTCGTTGAATGACGGGTCAGACCAAGGCACAGCGTGATATGCGTACATGTTTATTTTAACTGTTAAACACACGACAAAACAACAAAGCAAACGAAACGTGAAGTCCTAAGGTAGACACACAACTAACCTTACACGGAACAAGATCCCACAACTAGACAGTGCCAAAAGGCTGCCTAAGTATGGTCCCCAATCAGAGACAACGAGCGACAGCTGCCTCTGATTGGGAACCACACCGGCCAACATAGAAATATACATACTAGATAACAAACATAGAAAACACACAACAAAGAATATACACACCCTGACTCAACATTTAAGCGTCCCCTGAGTCAGGGCGTGACATTGGCAAACTTCAGACGGGCCTGTATATGTGCTTTCTTGAGCAGGGGGACCTTGCAGGCGCTGCAGGATTTCAGTCCTTCACGGCGTAGTGTGTTACCAATTGTTTTCTTGGTGACTATGTTTTCTTGGTGACTATGGTCCCAGCTGCCTTGAGATCATTGACAAGATCCTCCCGTGTAGTTCTGGGCTGATTCCTCACCGATCTCATGATCATTGCAACTCCACGAGGTGAGATCTTGCATGGAGCCCCAGGCCAAGAGAGATTGACAGTTCTTTTTTGTGTTTCTTCCATTTGCGAATAATCGCACCAACTGTTGTTACCTTCTCACCAAGCTGCTTGGCGATGGTCTTGTAGCCCATTCCAGCCTTGTGCAGGTCTGCAATCTTGTCCCTGACATCCTTGGAGAGCTCTTTGATCTTGGCCATGGTGGAGAGTTTGGAATCTGATTGATTGATTGCTTCTGTGGACAGGTGTCTTTTGTACAGGTAACAAACTGAGATTAGGAGCACTCCTTTTAAGAGTGTGCTCCTAATCTCAGCTCGTTACCTGTATAAAAGACACCTGGGAACCAGAAATCTTTCTGATTGAGAGGGGGTCATATACTTATTTCCCTCATTAAAATGCAAATCAATTTATATAATGTTTGACGTGCGTTTTTTCTGGATTGTTTTGTTGTTATTCTGTCTCTCACTGTTCAAATAAACCTACCATTAAAATGATAGACTGATCATGTCTTTGTCAGTGGGCAAACGTACAAAATCAGCAGGGGATCAAATACTTTTTTTCCCCCTCACTGTATATAACAAACATCCAGCATTGGTGAGAGGAGTGTGAAACACTATTGGCAACAGTGACAGGTCACCATGGGGTCAACGCACCTTTTAATCTAGCTGAACTTTGTGTCATTGGACCATGTGTCAATCAAAGACACAGCTGCCAGCCAGGTGACTCAGACCCCGTTATTGAGCTGTGGCGTAGTCAGTCAGAAGCTGTGTCCCAAATGTTACCTTATTTCCTTGTTTAGGCAATGTGGAGGTGACCTTTAAAAAATAATTAACGCTTGAGCCGACATCCGTAGCCTTTAACAAATGAATGCAATGTCTGCAAAGGTCTGGGAAATGCCCTTTAAAAAGTGCATTGTGGGTTGTTCACTGCACAGCAGCACAACACCCTTTGGATGAGTCCCAAATTACACCCTATTCCCTATGAAGTGCACTACTTTAGACCAGGGCCCACATCTTGGCCTTTGCAATCGCACTTCTCACTCCCTCTAACTGCTGTAATACCTGATGACATTATAATAAGCCTATACGGTATGTTAATTATAGGCAGCATCTAACTATCCCTCTCAACCAATGACAAACGAGCGCGGTCACACTGAGTAAAGGAGTGCCGTCCCCCCTGAGAGGGGCAAGAGGGCGGTGATATGTCACCCTGCCACGGCAGGTGTTCAAGAGGCCTGCTTCAGCACTCTGTGAGGTAACACAAGCCTTCCGTATTCTAACTCTCAGAAATATAGTCCATGATGTTAAAGTTGTGGACCGGTGTTTAGCAACGCAGGATGCTGGTAACCAGGCAACAAGAGTGACCAGTGTGATTGGTCTAGCCCTGAACCTATTAAGGGAATGTACAGCATGTGTAGCATATAGTGACGTCTTTAGGCAGAGACTATCCTCCATCCATGGGCTCACACCCAGCACAATGGAACCTAACACAGGGGTTGAATGATTGGATGCAAGGAGATATTCCAGAGGCCTTTCTGAAGGTATGTGATGAAGATGATGATGATGAAAGAATGGATGGAAGGATGGATGGACATGGGGAGGGAGGGGAGGGGGGTGTAATGGGGAGGGAGGGAGGGAGGGAGGGAGGGAGGGGAGGGGGGGGAGGGGGGTGTAATTGGGAGGGAGGGGAGAAGAGGGGGGGTGTTATGGGGAGGGAGGGAGGGAGGGAGGGAGGGGAGGGGGGTGTAATTGGGAAGGGAGGGAGGGGAGGGGGGTGTAATGGGGAAGGGATGGGAGTGGGGTGTTATGGGGAGGGAGGGGAGGGGGGTGTAACGGGGGACAGGGTGTTTGTGGTGTTAGGTGGAACCAACTTCCAGGAGGATGATGTCATATCACCCTGCCAACTGCTGGGTGGCTGTGTTCTGCACGCATGACAGTTTGAGTGTCATCATGGGTGTATTGGTATGACGGTGTTATCATGGGTGTATTGGTATGACGGTGTTATCATGGGTGTATTGGTATGACGGTGTCATCATGGGTGTATTGGTATGACGGTGTTATCATGGGTGTATTGGTATGACGGTGTTATCATGGGTGTATTGGTATGACGGTGTTATCATGGGTGTATTGGTATGACGGTGTCATCATGGGTGTATTGGGTCCTCTGTAGCTCAGCTGGTAGAGCACAGCGCTTGTAACGCCAGGGTAGTGTGGGTTCGATCCCCGGGACCACCCATACGTAAAAATGTATGCACACATGACTGTAAGTCGCTTTGGATAAAAGCGTCTGCTAAATGGCATATTATTTATTGGTATGACGGTGTCATCATGGGGGTATTGGTATGACGGTGTCATCATGGGGGTATTGGTATGACGGTGTCATCATGGGGGTATTGGTATGACGGTGTCATCATGGGGTATTGGTATGACGGTGTCATCATGGGGGTATTGGTATGACGGTGTCATCATGGGGGTATTGGTATGACGGTGTCATCATGGGGGTATTGGTATGACGGTGTCATCATGGGGGTATTGGTATGACGGAGTCATCATGGGGGTATTGGTATGACGGTGTCATCATGGGGTATTGGTATGACGGTGTCATCATGGGGGTATTGGTATGACGGTGTCATCATGGGGGTATTGGTATGACGGTGTCATCATGGGGGTATTGGTATGACGGTGTCATCATGGGGGTATTGGTATGACGGTGTCATCATGGGGTATTGGTATGACGGTGTCATCATGGGGGTATTGGTATGACGGAGTCATCATGGGGGTATTGGTATGACGGTGTCATCATGGGGGTATTGGTATGACGGTGTCATCATGGGGGTATTGGTATGACGGTGTCATCATGGGGGTATTGGTATGACGGTGTCATCATGGGGGTATTGGTATGACGGTGTCATCATGGGGGTATTGGTATGACGGTGTCATCATGGGGGTATTGGTATGACGGTGTCATCATGGGGGTATTGGTATGACGGTGTCATCATGGGGGTATTGGTATGACGGTGTC